>MKYO02024232.1:17785-135747 GCA_002013955.2 Citrus medica | reverse complement strand
CCGGGGATCATTTGGGAACATACAATAGTGGCTAAAACAATTAAGCTTGTAATTAAACAAGCCTAATCATTTAATTCCAACTCTACTCCACTATAAGATTGGAATTGACCTCCATAATTGTATGTTCGAAAAATAATTCTTCTCAAACCACATTGATTTCTTTACCGCATAATCCTTTGTACCACATTGTTAATTAAATCGATATTTCAACTGTCCAATCGATTTAATTACATCTTGTTCCTTGATACTTAGTGGTTTTCTCTAATGATCATTTTCAACATATTAAATGTATTGATATACTCTGGTTAGAGAATTGTATGATCAAGTGCCGAAAACTCATCAAGAAATGTGTTGTACAAATTCTATATTGTTAATCTATAACTCCAATACTCATAATTGCTCACACCAAGATACCAGGTAATCTTGACCACAAGTGTGTGTCGTGCCCATTGGTAACTCACATGGAATAACAATTACAATGATGAAATCATAACTAACTCAAGATTAAAATTACAGTAAAATCAATGCCTATGAGATTTAATAAGTCTGGCAGTCATTTAAAGGTTAATTAAATCTCATATGTGATTTAGATAAATGTAGTCAAACTACATCAGTAAATTCATATATGACTAAGACAAATCATTCAATGAATTTACTACAGTCTAAACATAAATAGAGCGTCCAACTCTATTTATCAACTGCGAATTAAATTTATTTAATCATAAGATAACTTGTATTTATGTCATCTGTGAATCCATATGATGATCACATAAATACATATAATATGATTAAACCGACCTTATTCAATATATATTAATGCAATTGAAAATATCTCAAATATTTTATTAATTAGAAAATAAATTAATATACTTTAAAAGAGCATATAATCCCAACATGGTCATCGTTATCATTTCGAGACTATCCTTTATTCCAGAATCCTTGATCTTTTGTAATTCACATATACAACTTTTTTTTCCCCAATTGATCACTTCCAAACATAATACCACCATAGAGAATACATCTAATTCTCCCTCAATAAAAGAGAGAAAACAAAGAATCTAAATTTCTATGCGAACATTTTGTACGATTTGGATGACATTATAATTTGTCTCAGTCCTCCAATAGGTCCGATTAGCAATCCTGACCCAACAATGATAGAGATCTGCAATGAAAGACACGAGAAAAAGTTGAAAGAAGTCCCTTTTTGTTTTTCACTTCTACTGTAGAACATAAACAAGATGCATGCATGAAAGTGTGAAATTTAAAAACTCATATATATATATATATATATATATATATATATATATATGTATATATATACACACTAACTTTCATAAATGAACATTCATATGACATATGGATTGAATTAATACAGTTCATAACCGCTAAATATAGCATAATTCCAACTCCACATTGAGTTGTTCGAGAGAATAGAATGATAAAACTCCTCTATTGTTTGTTAAAATTAATCAATTTTCCTCATCTTTCAAAAATCCATCAAAACCCTTTTGTGTTACAAAAAAATTTATTAACTTTCAACTTTTTTTATTTTTTTTTATTTTACTTCTTCAAACATACTTATGGTTAACCAAAAAAAAAAATCAATTTACCTAAAGAAAACCCAACAATTAATCAATTAGAAAAATCAATCATAAGTTTTATTCTTGGGATAAAATAGTACCAAACATTGAAAAAGAAAAAAGAAAAGTGGAAAGTTACTAGAATCTTTTTAACGGCTTAGACTTTTTATGAACTTCGAAAGATGAAGAGAAAATTTAATCTACCGAAAGACTAATACGACTATATTTAAATAGTTGCCGTGCCTTCTGTTGTTTGTGTTACTCAATAATAGAATTGTAAAATAAGCATGATAAAATCGCCCAGTAACAAATTAACAACATTTGAGAATAAATCAACACTAATTCATTTATTTCATGAAAAGAAGAAAGAAACTTCTGAAGGCTCCAACGGATGCCCTCGATGTTCTTGAGAGCACCGATAATGATGGGATACAAGCCCAGTTACATATATTATAATCATATGCTTAGGCATAAATAATTAATAAACTTACTCAGCAACCCTAACCGCCTCCTGAAACTAAGAAAAGATTAAGCAGGCTAGTTCGAAACCCTCTTTCTCTGGCTCTATTCTGAGATCCACAAAATCCCCATGTTTCTATTGGCTAAGAATAGCATGCAGCCGATTGTTCGGAAGCTTGGGTTCGGAAAAATACCTCAGGATCCCAAATTCATACCCAGTCATAAAAGTAATCATGCTGAAGAAAAAAAATAATGATTTGTACCTTGTGGTGGTGCAAGCTCTCTGCAGGATGTTCATAACCCAATATGTGATGGGAGGCTAAATGGCTGTAAATATAAGGCCGTTTTTATTGGAGCCATGTGTATTCCATTAGAAAAGCTATTGAAACAATCAGGAGTTGCAGAAGATTTCAAGAATAGTCTAATGGATGGAATTCATATGGCACACTTGGTACTGAGAAAAACACTTGGTACACGGAGCACGAATGATCAATATACAAGAAATTGCCGACAATGAAAGGCTGCTGGTCTTGGATTATATATCCATGTACTTTGTCGACAACAAGAACCAAACATGTTGTATGTATGATCCATTTTTTTTAATCCATGAGGGTAAATTTCGAATAAGAAGAAGGCAATTGGACGTGCTGGGCCACGTGCTAGGCCTTTACTGATCATTGCTGAGGATTTTGATATGGACAAGCTTTGTCTTGCTGATGATAGCATCACCAGGGCCAAGGCNAATGTTCTTGAGAGCACCGATAATGATGGGATACAAGCCCAGTTACATATATTATAATCATATGCTTAGGCATAAATAATTAATAAACTTACTCAGCAACCCTAACCGCCTCCTGAAACTAAGAAAAGATTAAGCAGGCTAGTTCGAAACCCTCTTTCTCTAGCTCTATTCTGAGATCCACAAAATCCCCATGTTTCTATTGGCTAAGAATAGCATGCAGCCGATTGTTCGGAAGCTTGGGTTTCAAAAACGACTTGAAAAGTTGAGATCTGCTATTAAATTGGGCACTTTGGATAATGTTATGGCTGACAAGAAAGGCCTGATCGAGGTGGTAGTAAGATATATTTTTTTCAGGATTTTAAAGCGGAAATGTTGGGGAAGGAAAATTATTGTAATGGCTTGAATATTGACGAATGTCACGCCCCTCGTGTTTCTATTAGGCATTTCATGGAACGCTTGGAAAATCTGGGCTCCGTAGAGGTTTCTTTCGGGGGAGGGATTATACTTGGTGGCGTGGTCGCACTACTACATGCCTCGATGGAGCTAGAGAAGCGGCACGACGCAGCCACCAGTCCTGTGAGAAAGTTTGCTATTCAGCTTTTTCAGAATGCTTTAAATTAAAGATGCCTGTCTAAGGGATTGCTTCCTCAGCTGGATTTGGCGGTTCAGCTATTGTGGAAAATCTGCTGAAGCAAGACAATCCTGACATTGGATTTGACCCAGCTAGAGGTGAATAAGTAGCAATGATCGAAACAGGAGTTGTTGATATTGAAATTGGTAATGTGGAAATTATATAATAGCTTGCGTTACTTTCCTTCTTATATGGGCATCAATAAGAATCGCAGGCGATGGGCAATTACAGAACCGAATCCTTTTTATTTGGGCATCAACAAGAAGAGCAGCCATGAGGATCTCCAGGCATTCAAGGAACAATTTTTAATAAAGAGCATTGATATTTGAAAAGAAAAGTTAAACAAGATGGCATAAAACTACCGATCCCCTGATGGTTTAAACAATTTATTTACAAAATTATAACTCCGCAGAGGGTTACTGACGATTTTATCGCCATCTTATCACTATCTCGTCTGTTTGTCATTTTTCTTTAATAAAAACTATTGTACGCGGAATGCGGAATCAAGCGCACCAAATAATTATAAAAAAATAAAGGACACAAGAATTACGTGGTCCGGTAATTAAACCTACATCCACGGAGGCAAGAAAGAATAATTGTTTATTTAACAAATAATAGAGTACAATATTTGAGTAACGAATCTCACTTCCTAGAAACCCAAATATACCTAGTATTCTCACACTCTGCAGGAAAGATAAATTCCCCGGACACACTTCTCTCACTTCTCTCAAAAGCTTAGAAACTTATAAGCTTAACAATTTTGAGATGCAAAAGAATGGAAGAAGTGCCATCTATTTATAGGGAAAATAATGGCCTTATTGCACCAACCCCTTTACTATTCCACCTAACCTAAGCAAATAGTCAATGGTGTCCATTTGGCAAATTTGATAAATTTGCCAAATTTCCATTTTTTTCTTCAAATGTTTGGTAGCTCTTTGAAAAATTGCCACATGCATGACTTTTCAACAATTCTCCACCTCGGTGAAAATTTGTCCAAATCTGAGCCGACTACCAACCAATCATCATCCCCAAAGTGGCTGCATCTCTGTGACTGCCTACATACCTAAAATTTGGGATCAAGCCAACCGTAGTTCAAAATTCCCGAAGGACATAACTTAACACAATCGAAGGATTTGAATTAATTTCAAGCAATGTTGAAACTTAACTCCAGAAACTACCTTCGTCAACATATCTGATGGATTATCTTTGGTATCGATCTTTCTCAACAACACAACACCGCTCTCGATAATCTCTCTCACATAATGATATTTCACATCTATGTGCTTCGTCCGAGCGTGATATGTTTGATTCTTCGCAATGAATATCGCACTTTGATTATCACAGAAGACCGCAATGTTCTCCTAGATTACTCCCAAATCACCTAACAAGCCTTTCAACCAGATAGCTTCTTTTACAGCTTCAGTTGCTGCCATATACTCTGCTTCCGTAGTGGACAGAGCAATTGTCGATTGTAGAATCGACCTCCAGCTAACCGGACCTCCACCCAATGTGAATACGTAGCCCGTTGTTGATCTTCGCTTGTCAAGGTCTCCAGCGAAATCAGAATCACAATACCCAACACATTGTTGACCACAATCTTTCTTGAACAATAACCCAACATCAATTGTCCCATACAGATATCGGAGAATCCACTTTACCGCAAGCCATTGATTTTTACCCGGATTGTGCATGTATCTACT
Organism: Citrus medica; assembly: GCA_002013955.2. Lineage (NCBI taxonomy): Eukaryota > Viridiplantae > Streptophyta > Magnoliopsida > Sapindales > Rutaceae > Citrus > Citrus medica. Next base: position 130,635 of record MKYO02024232.1, on the reverse strand, counting down.
AACCATGCTCACTGCTTGAGATATATCGGGCCTTGTGCATACCATAGCATACATAAGACTACCCACAGCACTAGCATATGGAACACGAGCCATGTAATCGCGCTCCTCTTGAGATCTAGGACATGAAGAAGAGCTTAATTTGAAATGAGGAGCTAGAGGTGTACATACCGGTTTAGTTTTGTCATCCATACCGAATCTTTCTAGCACTTTCTTCAAATAAGACCTTTGAGTCAACCATACGCTCCCATTCTTCTTGTCTCTACGAATCTCCATCCCAAGTATTCTCTGTGCATCACCCAAGTCTTTCATCTCAAACTCAGAAGCCAGTTGCTTCTTTAATCTTTCGATCTCATCTCTATTCTTCGAAGCTATAAGCATATCATCGACATAGAGTAACAAATAGATGAAAGCTCCATCTAATAGTCTTTTCAAGTAAACACAATGATCGTGTTCACTTCTGGTGAATTTTTGCCCTTGTATAAATTGATCAAATCTTTTGTACCACTGCCTTGGCGATTGCTTCAGTCCGTACAAAGATTTAATCAACCTACACACATGATTCTCCTTTCCAGCAACTCTGAAACCACAAGGTTGAATCATATAGATTTCCTCCTCCAAATCTCCATGTAAGAACGCTGTCTTAACATCCAACTGAGCCAACTCTCACTCATATTCTGCAACTAAGGCAAGTAGGATACGAATGGAAGTATGTTTTACAACTGGAGAGAAAACTTCATTGTAGTCAATACCTTCCTTTTGAGCAAAACCTTTTGCCACGAGCCTTGCCTTGTATCGAGGAGTTGATTGATTCGGAGATCCTTGCTTTTTGGTGTAGACCCATTTATTGCCAATAGCCCTTTTCCCTTTTGGTAACTTTACAAGTTCCCAAGTTTGGTTTTGATGGAGAGATTTCATCTCTTCCTCCATGGCTAACTTCCACTGATCACTTTCACTGCTGCGTAATGCTTCACCGAAAGTGTTGGGGATGTCATCATCAATAACTGGAAGTGCATAGGCTACCACCATATCTTTAGTAAGCCATCCGGGTTTCTTTATCTCTCTTCTTGGCCTCCTTGTTGCTATAAAATCATCATTATCTACATCATCAATTGTTTCTTCATTTTGTGGGACATCAGAAGAAACAACCTCTTCTTCAACTCTAGGTGTCACCTCCATAGTTGAACTCTTCTTTGATGTAGAACTAACTGGTACATATGGAGTTGCATCAAACTCCACCCGCTGCAATACCTCTTTGGTCTTGTTCTCCACCTGCTGAGAACTTGAAGCTTTCATCATTGAAGCTTCATCAAATGTGACATCTCTGCTACACACAAACTTTTTATCTTCGAGATCCCAAAGCTTGAAGCCCTTTACTCCACCTTTGAATCCCACAAAGATAGCTCTTCTAGCATGAGGATCCAGTTTACCATCTTTGACATGATAATAAGCTGGACACCCGAATATACGAAGGGAATCATAGTCTTGTGCATGCTTTCCAGACCACATTTCCATTGGAGTTTTACCTCCAATTGCATCAGAAGGCAACCGGTTTACCAAGTGACTTGCGTAGCTCACAGCTTCAGCCCAAAACTTTTTATCTAAACCAGCATTAGATAACATACACCGTACCTTCTCTAGTAAAGTACGATTCATACGCTCAGCCACACCGTTCTGTTGCGGAGTATGTCTCACCGTGAAATGTCTTTTAATACCCTCGTTCTGGCATACTTGCAAGAATGGATCAGAAGTATATTCACCCCCATTATCAGATCGTAATACTTTGATCTTTCTGCCAGTTTGAGTCTCCACCAATTTCTTCCACTTCACGAAAATCTCTAGAACCTCATCCTTTGCTCGCATGGTGTACACCCACACACGTCTAGAGAAATCATCAATGAATGTAACAAAATAATGGCTTCCACCAATTGATGCAGTCTTGGTTGGTCCCCATACATCACTATGAACATATTCAAGGATCTCACGAGTATCGTGATTAGCTGTACCAAACTTGACCCTTGTTTTCTTGCCTACTACACAATGCTCACAAAAATTTAATTTACAGGTTTTGGTACCTTTTAAGAGTCCATGCCTCATCAGAGTTTGCAAAGACTTCTCTCCAGCATGTCCCAGTCGTACATGCCATAGCTTGGTGGTGTCACTGTACGCCTCAACAACATTTGCTTCATCAGTTGTACCTCCCTTCAAATAGTACAGATTGTGACGCCGAACCCCTTGCAGAATCACCATAGCCCCATGTGTAAACTTCATTGTGCCATTTTCAATGGTAACCTTGTAGCCTTTAGCTTCCAAAGCACCCACAGAAATTAGATTTTTCTTTAACTCTGGAACAAATCTAACCTCTTTGAGTTCTCTGACCATTCCATCAAACATTTTGAGCCGAATTGTTCCTATCCCCATTGTGCGACAAGGTTGATCATTCCCCATCATAACTGCACCAGATTCCAATACGTTGAAATCCGTAAACCATTCCTTAATGGGACACAAATGATAGGTTGCTCCAGTATCAAGTATCCACTCGCTCGAACTAGCCACGTATGCTGCAGGAGTAATACTTAGTGAATAATCAGAGCCCTCATCTTTCCGTGCCATGTTTGCTGCTGCTGGTTTCTTCCCATCTCTCTTTTGAGCCTTTGGACAATCTTTCCTCCAATGGCCCTTTTCATGACAAAAGGCACACTCATCTCGAGCTATATTTCTGCTTCTTGATTTGGATCGAGAATTCTTTCCACCACCCTTTTTCTTTTTCTCCATCGCCCAATCTCTGCTCACCAAAGCTTCAGACGATGCTCGTTCAGAATTTTTATTATTATTCCGAATCTCCAAGTTAGTCAATGCTGTGCAAACATCTTTAAAGACGATCACACTCTTCCCATATATCAAAGTAGTCACAAAATGGCTATATTCCTCTGGTAGTGAGTGTAACAGAATCATAGCCTTGACTTCATCTTTAATATCTTCATCAAGATTCTTCAAATCAGCAAGTAACTTTTCAAATCTTGAAACATGATCGTGCATTGACACCCCAGACTTCATTCGAAAGCCATATACTTGGCTCATTGCATGAAGACGATTTTCAGGACTTTTCAGCAGGTACTTCTCCTCCAATGTACGCCACAAAGTCACCGCACACTCCTCATCTTTCACCAAGTATTTCACCTCCTTGGTCAAACAAGATCTAATCTGACCACAAGCTTTCTCGTTCATACGATCCCAAATTTCTTCATCATACAAGTGTCTTTTATTTTTCAGAACAACATCGAGATCGATTTGAATAAGGGCATCCATAACTTCGCGCCTCCACATGCCGAAGTTGATTTTCCCATCAAACTTTTCAACATCGATCTTCTGGCCTCCTATAACAGGTGCTGAATAGCGATTTGACAAATCTCGCCTCCCACCTGAAGTGTCTCCTGAAATAGTCTCGGTAGATCTCTCCCCAATTCTGGAAGTTTCACCTTCTACCATTTTCTCAACGAACTATTTCCACTTGAAAAACAGTCTCTATGATGTTAATTTCGTGTGAATAAATGCACCAGGAAAGTTCCTAAGAAACTGGACGGGAACTCGATCCCAATTAAAAACCAGAATCCTTAGACTCTTATCGCCTTTGTTAACAGAACTTTCCTAGACATGCAAAAATACACACTACTTACAATAGACTGTCTCCCAAGTACAAATGGTCGTCTCCACCGTATTCGTGAACAGTACCGTATGTGAACTGTACCGTATACGGGAATAGTACCGTATACGTGAACAGTACCGTATCCCCCCAAGTATGAACCTTCGGCTCTGATACCACTTGTTGTGCGCGGAATGCGGAATCAAGAGCACTAAATAATTATAGAAAAATAAAGGACACAAGAATTACGTGGTTCGGTAATTAAACCTTCATCCACAGAGGCAAGAAAGAATAATTGTTTATTTAATAATTAATAGAGTACAATATTTGAGTAACGAATCTCACTTCCCAGAAACCCAAATATACCCAGTACTCTCACACTCTGCAGGAAAGATAAATTCCTCAGACACACTTCTCTCACTTCTCTCAAAAGCTTAGAAACTTATAAACTTAACAATTTTGGGATGATTTCAAATGAATGAAATCCTTAGCTATTTATAGGAGAAATGAATTACTATGCTAAGAATAAAATAATTAAAAATATAATTTTTAATTATTTTTATTTTTTCAAATACATCCCCCATTCTTTCTTTTCGGCTTTACAAAATCAACAAATTGTTGGTGCACCAACAATTTGTTGACTTCAACAAATTTGCACCAACAATTTGTTGACTTCAACAAGACCGCCTGGCATTGCTTGCCATAAAGTCGCAGCTTCAGGATCCACTTGGAGTTACAAGTTCATGGAACAATTCTATGAATTTGTGCCAATGGACAGGCGTGACCTGCGGTCATCGGCATCCAAGAGTGACTGCATTAGATCTGAGCAACCGAAGCATACGAGGTACTTTTATCTCCTTTTGTTGGGAACCTCAGCTTCCTCAGAGTCATCAACCTCACAGACAATGATTTCTATGGCGAAATTCCTAATGAAGTTGGTCGTTTGCTCAGGCTTAAGACTCTATTACTGACCAATAATTCTTTTTCAGGTAAAACACCAGCCAATTTGTCTCATTGCTCTAACCTCATTAATCTTTTTTTGCGTAAGAACAAGCTAGTTGGAGAAATTTCAGCATTTATTGGCAACTGGTTAAAGCTTGAGATGATAGACGTTGAAGACAATCAGTTAATAGGAAAGTTCCCAGCTTTCATCGCAAATTTTTCAGCTCTTGAGGCAATTGATATTTCCGCGAATATGTTAGGCGGGAGAATTCCTGATAGTCTTCGTCAACTAAGAAGCTTAAACTACTTGAGCATAAGTGAAAATAATTTCTCCGGTAAGCTTCCTCTTTCAATTTGGAACATCTCTTCCCTTGAGATAATTTCTCTACATTCAAATAGATTCGAAGGAAGTCTTCCACTTAACATAGGCTTTAATCTTCCAAACGTGAATTTTCTTAGTGTAGGTCAAAACAATTTCACAGGTTCTCTCCCACACTCATTGTCCAACGCTTCAAATCTTCAAGTGCTTGACCTTTATAAAAATCATTTTAGTGGAAAAGTGAAAATTGATTTCAACCGTCTCTCGAATCTGTCCAGGCTTTTTTTAAGTAAAAATAATTTAGGAACTGGGTCAACTAGTGATCTTGATTTCCTAACTCTTCTCACAAACTGTAGCCAAATGAAAATGCTTTACTTGAATAAAAACAAATTTGGGGGAGTATTTCCGCATTCTATCGCCAACCTCTCGGCAAAAATAACCGGTATCGGCATGGGAGACAACCAAATATCTGGTACCATACCTCCTGAAATAAAAAATCTTGTCAATATAAATACATTTGGTGTAGAGTATAACCAATTAACAGGAACGATTCCTCATGCCATTGGCGAACTCAAAAACTTACAAGGTTTAGCTTTGGTTGGAAACAGCTTACGGGGGACCATTCCTGACACTTGGTAACTTAACATTATTGAATCGCCTTTTTTTTAGGATTCAATAAGCTGCAAGGCAATGTGCCCTCATCCCTTGGCAATTGTCAGAATTTGATGGTATTGAGTGTCTCAAACAATAAACTCACTGGTGGCTTGCCCCCACAAATTCTCGGGATACAGACCCTTTCAAGGCTCTTGGATCTGTCCAGCAACCTTCTTAGTGGTTCTATTCCACTAGAAGTGGGCAACTTGAGAAATCTGGTTGAATTAGATTTATCTGAAAATCATTTTTCCAATGAGATTCCTGTTACTCTGAGTGCTTGTACAACCTTAGAGTATCTTCATATGCAGGGCAATTCATTCAGTGGAAGCCTTCCTCTCTCTTTGAAAACCCTGAAAAGCATTAAAGAGCCAGATCTCTCACGCAACAATTTGTCTGGCCAAATCCCAGAATATCTTGAGAATCTATTGTTTTTAGCGTACTTAAACCTGTCTTACAATCACTTCGAGGGTGAGGTTCCAAGAAAAGGAGTTTTCGGAAACAGAACAGGAATTCATTTGATTAGGAATGAAAGGCTTTGTGGGGGTATAGAAGAATTGCATTTACCATCCTGCCATTTCACTAGACCAAGAATAACAAGAATCACTCTTCTCAAAGTTGTGATTCCAGTGGCGGTAATATTGATGATCTTATTAGCATGTATGATTATTGTTTATACTGGGAGAAGGAAACATACACAGAAATCATCTCGTACGTTGCCGATGGACCAACATTTTCCAATGGTTTCCTATGCTGAGTTGAATAAAGCAACAAATGATTTTTCAGCATCAAACATGATTGGTCAGGGAAGCTTTGGCTTTGTGTATGAAGGAAAGCTAGGTGAAACTAGGACTCCAGTAGCAGTGAAGGTAATGAATCTTAAGCAAAAAGGTGCTATTTTTCAGCATCAAACATGATTGGTCAGGGAAGCTTTGGCTTTGTGTATAAAGGAAAGCTAGGTGAAACTAGGACTCCAGTAGCAGTGAAGGTAATGAATCTTAAGCAAAAAGGTGAAGCCAAAAGTTTTGTTACTGAATGTGAAGCATTAAGAAATGTGCGCCATCGAAATCTCATCAAAATTGTCACTGTCTGCTCAAGCATTGATTTTAAAGGGGTTGATTTCAAGGCTCTTATTTACGAGTAAATGCAATGCGGAAGTTTAGAGGATTGGTTGCACAAGAGCAATGATAAACTTGAAGCTGGCAATTTAGGTCTCATTCAAAGACTAAACTTAGTCATTGATGTGGCTTCTGCAATCGAATATCTTCACCATCACTGCCAAACCCCAATTGTTCATGGTGATCTAAAGCCAAGCAATGTTTTGCTTGATCATGACATGGTTGCTCATGTGGGTGATTTTGGGCTTGCAAGATTTCTTTCTGATTATTCTCCTAGTACAATTCTTGAAACACCATCAAGTTCAATCGGGATAAAAGGAACCGTTGGCTATGTTGCCCCAGANTTTCTTTCTGATTATTCTCCTAGTACAATTCTTGAAACACCATCAAGTTCAATCGGGATAAAGGAACCGCTGGCTATGTTGCCCCAGGTAATTACATATTTTCATTTTTGATACTTCGTTCTTTTAGTTAATATTAATGTTATAATGCCTGACACAAAGAACTTGAAAATGTTCTTTTTTTTTTTTTCAAGAATATGGCGTTGGCAGGGATGTGTCTATGATGGGAGATGTGTACAGCTTCGGGATTTTGCTACTAGAGATGTTTACAAGAAAACGGCCAACCGATAAGATGTTTAATGATAGTCTGAACCTCCATAAATTTGCCAAGACGGCTCGGCCAGAAAAAGTAATGGTAATTGTTGATCCTTCGTTGTTGTTGGACTTGGAAGCAAGGGTGAGCAACTCAAGGAATCCTAAAAATGAAAGATCGAAAATTGAGGACTGCTTGGTTGCCATGAGAGTTGGAGTTCTCTGCTCAGTGGAGTCTCCATTCGAGCGAATGCAAATGACAGATGTTGTGGCAAAATTATGTGCTGCTCGGAAAATCTTTCTCAATAACAGAGCTTGATGCATTAGAAATGGGATTGAGGCCACTTGCTTAATGTTCACTCTTTTTGATTGATCTAAACCTTTTATTGAGATTGCAAAATTATGTTCATGTCTTGCATTTAAAAGTTGATGATTGAAATGCCTTTTATGAAATGCTTTTTAATTGATGACGAATTACTTGTACAATGTTATCTTATATATAAAGATAGATACGAGAAATATAGTAAGACTTCCCATAGTCTTGGAAAATAATAAAAGTGATTTATAACAGAATAAAGATTATAGCTTATACACTAATGATATGTTCGTTGACTTGTAGTTCTGGAGTATGTAAATCCCTTTAATAGTGCCTTACATTCAACAAGATTGGTTTCAAGGATATCAATTGATTACATGGGCTATTGACTACTCTCCTTATCAAGCGTGCATTGTTTACTATCTTCCACAACCTTGGCCGATTGCATATATTGATGATGATTCTTTCTTGACGCAGTGTGAAAGTGATACTAAATGTTATTTTAGCGTACGCCCTTGAAACTCAAGAAAGATTAACTCTTAAAGGTAGAAAATGTTGAATTAATGATAAAGATAAGCCTAAAAGAGAATAATCTAAAACATTATTGATGAAAAGCTAAAGGTATTACAATATACTAAGATAATAACCCTACTTATGCTTGTAGCTAATTTAATCCTAAACCTTCTCAAACAAGAGAATTAATCTAAAATCTCAATTAGACTAAAATTACAAATATAACTCCAATAAATATAATAAAATAAGATAAATCCTATTGAAAACTAAATACTGAGCTAACTCAAAATTCAGATTTCTAATTTATTTTACCTTATATGCTTCCTACAATGGTCTCCTCCTCTTTTTTTTTAAAAAAAAGGTCATCCTCAAGTTTTACTAAAAACAAAAGACTATTTAGAGGATGAAACTTAAAGTGGAGTAGAAATGTATCTTGAAGCTCGAACTCATAGTCTTTCAAATCAATCTCCTTTGAAACTCGAAATACTGCATATTTCATTTTCTCCTTAATGTTCTTGACTTTTGTCAAGAACTTCCAAAACTTTCATGGCTTTTGTCAAACCTTACTTGATGTTCTTGTCAATTAACTTTCTCTTGGTAGTCATATCTTCTTTAAGAATAACCTTCTTGCGTCCACTATGAATAGGTGAAACCATATCAATTATCTCAAGGTCTTCGAGAACAGTTTGCTTAAACTTCATGAATAATTGGTCAAACTATATCAACTTTATCATCTTCAAGAACAATTGTTGTCTCTTTACCTTGAATTTCCACTACTAGAAAAATGGTCTTTACTGATACTTGTCTTTTGACACTTTATTTAAAAGTATCAGTATATACATATATTTGGATTATTTTCCGCGTTTAACAGATATGTATCACTAATTACTAATACTGAAGTATCAATAGCTTTAGTAATAGCAATCAATGACGCTTAGGTATCAACAATTAAAAATCATCATTTTAATTTTGTTTTAGTCTGAATTCGAACCCAAGACCTCTTAAACGTAAAGCTTCTACATTGAATCAAAAGACGACTAGGCTACGAATTATTTTTAATTTTTTTAGAGTTGTGCTTTTTGAGTGGATAAAAAAAAACAAATGGACAAGTCTTATCTTATCCAAAATATAACTTTTTAACTCCCTCTACTAAAGTATTCGTTCCCTCCTAAACTCCCCAGATCTGAAAAATCCCTAACATCCAAATTGTCAAAAAGTGCTCCTCAAATACAAAAAAGCTCTCACCCCCCGATGGCAATCGTGTATTTAATCACAGGCGTGGATCTGATTCTATCTCTAAATGGCTCCTATCGCAGTTGGTGACCCCTTGCCGGACGGTACTCTCGCTTACTTCGACGAACAAGATCAGTTGCAGCAAGTGTCCATACACTCGCTTGTTGCCGGTAAAAAGGTCATCCTCTTTGGCGTCCCCAGTCACTCCTACTTGCAGCTTGAAGCATGTGCCTGGATTCATCGAGAAGGCTGATGAGTTGAAGTCAAAAGGCGTCGATGAAATTCTCTGCATAAGCGTTAATGACCCATTTGTGATGAAGCCATGGGCCAAAACATTTCCTAAGAACAAGAGCGTGAAGTTCCTGGCTGATGGCTTAGCAAAATACACCCATGCTTTGGGGCTTGAGCTTGACCTCAGTGAGAAAGGACTTGGCACCCGATCAAGGAGGTTTGCTGTCTTGGTTGATGACCTCAAGGTGAAGGCCGCAAATGTTGAATCTGGTGGAGATTTCACTGTCTCCAGTGCCGATGACATCCTCAAGTCTCTTTAAATTTGTAGTTCCATCCTAGGTCCTTAGTGTTAGTTGAGTTATTACTTCCTTTTGTTGTGCTATGCTTAGGATGAATATAAACCAGTGGATATCGAATATTGTTATGTATGACGCGAGAAGTCTTTTGTTTAAACTGTTGTTCATCTTTATCGGAAAAAAAACAAAATTTTTTTTTCAAAAAGTGCTCAGCCATGATCCTGTCAAACCGATGGCACAGGTTCACCATTTGCCTTCAAAATCCTAACTTCTTATTTCTTTTCTTATTTTAGAATTTCAGGTCTCTCTCATTGTCATTAGATCTTGAGTTTTTTGTTTGTTTTAATTGTTCTTTTAGGTTTAAATAAGTGATTTGGAGAAGAGCTTCTATGTTTCTTTGGCTACTTGGAATAAACAAGAGGGTAAAGATTTAGCTTTTATTGTGTTTTTTTTTTCTGCTACTTTCTATTCTTTTATTGGCACCAAATATTTTGGAATGAACTATCAAATTATTGAAATATTGTCCAACCTTTACCATATGTTTGAAATAATTAAAGTTAAATGTGTATGTTTCAGTTCTGGAAATTTTGGAATGAATTGGGTCTATAACTGATTTTTAATCGATTTTTTCAAAATGGTTGGTTGCGGTCAATCTTTTATAAATTGCTCATGTATCATGTTTGGTGGTGCAAAACAATAGTCTAAACATGTCTGAATGAGCTGAAATTTGGAGAAACTAAATTTCTATATGAATACTTCAAATCTGAAAAATTTTATGTTGATTGAACTTGTAGGTTATTTTTAATGATTTTTTAAACTCTGGCAGCAAGTTCTGTTGAAATAACTATTTATTAACTTTTGATCTTACAAAACACCAGCATAATAATATCAGAATAACCTCAAATTTTAATATGTTGTTCATTCATATGTGTTGTTAAAAACTGGAAAATATCATTCCAATGTATTCAGTATATTAAATTTTATAAGATTCATGGCCAAAATCATAAGACTTATTTATAAGTAGTGATTTTGGAATGAACTCTCAAATTATTGAAATATTTTGTCCAAACTTTAGCATATGTTTAAAATAATTAAAGTTAAATGTGTATTTTTCAGTTCTGGAAATTTTGGAATGAATTGGGTCTATAACTGATTTTTAATCGATTTTTCAAAATGGTTGGTTGTTGTCCAATCTTTCATAAATTGCTCATGTATCATGTTTGGTGGTGTAAAACAATAGTCTAAACATGTCTGAATGAGCTACAATTTGGAGAAACTAAAGTTTTATATGCATAGTTCAAATTTGAAAAATTTTATGTTGATTGAACTTGCAGGTTATTTTTAATGATTTTTTAAACTCTACTGCACTGCAGCAAGTTCTTTTGACATAACTATTTATTAACTTCTAATATTGGCAGCTAATTTTTTTTCTTTTCCATGTATTCATATGCAGATTTGATCAATATGTTTGAAGTGTTTATTCCTCAACTTCACTTATATCCTAACCCATACAGTCTATTGAATGGAGAAGCTACTAGTGTGATAACGCAATTATACTAATCATTTTCAAAGAGTGAAAGGCAGTCATCCTTTTCAATTTAGCTTCTAGATTTATTAAATTTAGCTACAAGTAGTAGGCATTTGATTGGATGGTAGAAATTTTTATGTATTGAATTTGGATTATTTAGTTATGAGAGTAGGATATCTCATATTTTTGTTATTGAAGTTTTGGAATTTGTAATATAAACTAATAATATTTAAATGTGAAATGAAAGATTTTGTGATATAAATTAATTTCATTTCGTTAGTTTGTGGTGCCTTTTAATTTTACCAATAAATCAATAGGCAATGATCCAATTCAATTTTTTATTTTTAAAAATAAATTAACTAGTGATACCATGGTAACAGTAATCATAGACACTAATAAAATATCAATAACTACTAACATTATGGTGTCATAATATCGGTGATATTGTAGTATTAGTAATCACTGACATCATTTACAAGTGTCACTATTTTTCTGACTTCCAGATTACTGACACAATTAACAAGTGTTAGTGAAAGTAATTTCTAACACTATTTTAAAGTCAGTAAAGACCATTTTTCTAGTAGTGTTCTTTCATTATTTTAACCATTTTGTTAGAGATAAGACTCAAGTGAAGAATGGATTGTACCTTTTCATTTGAAACTTCAAGTTTATTTGAAATCTCTTTAAGAGAAGCTTTTACAACATTCGTTTCTTCCAATGATGAAGCTAGTAAGGGTTACTCTTCCATACTAATATCTTCAACTTTAGATTCTTGGATTAAAGCTTTGTCATTGACAAGTGTATTAATAAACACATGTTTAGTAATTGTAAAATCAAGCACAATTTTTTTTTCATTGGTAAATTATGATCTTTATTGGCATAAGAAGGTTGCTTTATGATATTAGTATCCTCTAGTGTTGGGTGTTTTCTACTGCTATGGGTGTCAATGTGCAAGTATATACAACAAGTAATATGCTGATGACAACAATCTTAACAGTGTAGTTTTGTTCTAATTAAAATAAAATAAATTGTAAAACTAATGAACTAATTAAATTAAAATTACAATAAATAAATGCAATAAAGAAAACTCTCACATCAAAAATAAAGATGTAACCAATGGGAATTGAGTAGTTGAGTGATTAAACTCACTTAATGGTGTTGACTATTTCTTTCATTAAGAACATGTTGCTACAATACTGGGCAGAATCCTTAAGTCCTCAGCTGTTACTTGTTGGAATTCTTATATCTAAATATAACCTAACAGGGATCAATTGTTATGCTAACATTAAATATAACATTAAACATTTTAGGTTTGATTTACTCTACAAGGTGAATCCTTATGTCTAGTTCTTTACTAAGTTTAGATCAAGCACAACCCTGCTCAAATTGAGATTTACTCAACTTGGGAAACTTAATCTAAAATCAAGTATTTTCTTAATTTGTTCCACTAAGTTAGACATTTTTTAAGCTCTTTCTTAGCTAGTGCCTACTAAATGGGTGGTCAGCTGAAATAGAGAATTAAAATAAATACAATTAAGACAAAATATTGTAGCAAATATAGAGCAACACAGATATGTCAATTAAACATCTATTAAGATCGTTTATCACTCAACCACAATCAAATTCAGTTTATGATTTGCGATACAATCATAAATAAAATTGTTTCAACCATTAAATACATCCCTATAAATAAATAGAATCAAGAAAATAAGAAAAAGAACTAAGTTCTGCTTGGTCTTTATGATTTCTCCTATGTTTTCTCCTTAAATCCTCTGTTACAGCTCTTAAATCTCTCTTTTAATATATATTTTCTTGTTGTTTCTTTTCATAATTCTCCTTGGGTGACGACTCTCTCTTTTTTCTTTTTATGCATGCTCTTTTTATAACTTGAATTTGGGCAACCAAAAGTGTGTGGGGCGTATCCTCCAATTTTGAAAACTTCATATCGCAATCTTTTAGTTATTAAGCGCGATATTTTTTTCTGTCAATACCTCAGAATTGCTCCAGCAACGACTATAACATCTTCACTATTCAAGACTTATTTAAACTCATCTGCGAAGTTTTTTTTAATTATCTTTGCAAGTTTGTTATAATAGCATTCCATCTCTGAAACTCAAGTTTTTCAGTCACCTACAATCGTGCCCCTAAACACAAAAATGATCTAAAGAAAACTTAATTTATTAAAAATAAATTAAAATGGACACTCATTCAAAATATAAGTAAAATGTAATGAAAACACATCATTTACTCTCTAAGTACTATTGATTTAAGTTTAAAAGTGTCATAATAACTCTCATTTTATAAAGTTATCATTCAGTTAGAAGAAGTACATGATAAGATCCTATTTCAATGACAAATTCTCATGTTGTAGTTTTAGAAGAATAAATCTATCGAACTCTTGATCTTTTCTTCTTTGGCTCTGGTGATGCTCTTGCACTCATTTAGATCTCTTTAATGCTTCTCTATCTCTCTCTCGATTTGCAATTCAACTTCTAAAGCAATTTTAACAAATTAATATTTATGAGTAGCAACAATTTGTAACAAAACTTATTCCTTAATATTAGTATGTAATCTTTTTATAAATCTTAAAATTGTATCTTCATCATTTTTAGGAAGATTCACATGAGAATGATAATTTCGAAGTTGAGATTCATAGAATCGAACATAATTCATACCTTGTTGACACTTATCAAATTTTCTACAGTTCATTCGAAAATATTTAGGAAGAATAAAATAAGCTTTTATGTTTCTTTTCATACTATGCCAAGTTCAAATTTTATCTCTTCCATATCGAATTCATGTTGCTTGTAAGTTTGTCCACCATTGTGATACATGTTCCATTAATTAAGATGACACATGCTTGACATGTTTATTCTCTAGAATATCTTCAATTTTGAAAATCTAATAAAAAAAATCTTTAGGATTAATAAATTCATCATTGTAGAAAAGATCATCATAATTTTCTGTATATCTCATTATACCACTTCTTTTTTAATTTTCTTTTTTTTTTGTTTTAGTTTTTAAGTTTTTGTAATAATAGAAAACTAAAGGGCAACAATGTAATTAAAGGAAATTATTAGGTCAAAATTATAAATAAGCAAAAGATGGGATACTGACGAATGTGATCGAAAAATTGAAAAAGGATGGGTGGATTTGGAAGAGTTGAGGTCAGTGAGTGTTAGCTGGTGGTTGTTTACTTAGATTGTGATGGTTTTATTAAAACATTTGATGGAATTGGCAGTTAGAGGTTTGTTTCAATTCCAGTAACTAAGATGGCAGATAACGCAGGAACTAGTTAGAAAGAAAGGGCTGATGATGGTAAACGGATTGGTAGTGATGGTGGCTGGAAAATCATTATGTAGGTAGCTAATTGAGGGCTAGTGCAACAGTTTGTGACTGTTTTGGTTTGTTTTTGGTGGCTACCTTGGCGGATTGGTGTTTTTTTACTGCTGAGATTTGGTTGGCGGCGTGTGAGCATTCAAGATAGGGTATAAATAATTGGGAAAATAAGAAGAAAGGCAGAGGCGGTAGCCATGTGCAGATGTTGTGACGGTGGCTTCAGGTTTTGCTGGTTCTTTTTTATAATAATTGGTGGAATCGGTGAAGTTAATCGATGTGGAGGGATCATTTGTGTATGAAGGATGGTTGGTGATAAGAAAATCTTTGCTTGGCATAGAGAAAGGCTTTGACACCAGTTGATACAGTTTGGAAGCGATACTAGATGTCGTTCTATTGGACATTTTTTTTAAACTAAAAAAAGAATAACTCTCAAAGAGAAAAAATGTCGAATTAATAGCGAAGATAAACTTGAAAGGGAATAATTTGAAATATTATTAATAAAAAGCTAAAGGTATTACAATAAACTAAGATAACAACCTTATCTATACTAGTAGCTGATTTAATCCTAATCCTTCTTAAATAAGAGAATTAACGTAAAATCGCAATTAGACTAGAATTTCAAATATTACTCAAGTAAGCTTAATAAAACAAGATAAATCCTAATAGAAATATTAAACACTAAACTGACTCAAAATTTAGAATTCCTTATTTATTTTACCTTATATGCTTCCCAAATCATTTCTTTATCGTCCCTCTAATGTGGTATGTGGAGCGGCATCTAAACCTAGATTACTCCGAAATCTCAGGAAAGGATATTTGCCAATTGCTTTAGTGAAGACGTCTACTACTTGCAAGGTTATAGGCATAAATATTTGAAAATTGCACCAATGGCAATGTTCCCCCTAATAATTAAAGTGATAATCCATTTCAACATGCTTGGTTTGAGCATGGAAAAGTGGATTAGCAAGCATGTGAAGTGTGTCAATGTTCTCATAAAAGAGCTGAGATGGTTTGTGTAGAAATATGCCAATATCTCGAAAAGGAAGAGTTAACTGAGTTATCTTAGGCAATAGTTGATGAAAGCGAGCGATACTCCATTTCAAAGCTTAATCTTGACACTGTAGTTTGTCTTTTAGAGGACCATGAAATACAATTTGCACTTAGGTAAATGCAGTAGCCAGTAGTACGAGGAGATTTACTGTACATCCTCCCCAATTAACATTACAAGATCCATTAAGACCTAGAATTCTTTTGTGAATATACGAATGACGTAGTCTATTATGCCCTTTAGATATCATAGTATTCCCTTGATAGGACGAAGATTGCCTTATGTGGGTTCTTGAAAATTTTGGCAGGCCCTGTTAACAGCATGTACAACGTTCGGTCAAAAGAAAGTAAGATATTGTAATCCTCCAACAGGGCGTCTATATTTTTTTGGATCCATTGAAGTGCTATCAAACCTGGTTGGTATCAAAATGTGAGCATTCTGGCATCCTTGCACGAGTTGCCAGGTCTTTGGTGTACTTGGTTTAGCTTATAAAAATAACCCTTGAAATATGCTTAATTTCAAGGCCGAGAAAATATTGAAGCTTATTAAGATTTTTTAATGCAAACTCTATCTTAACCTTTAAATAAACTTGCCAATCTTCATTGTTTCTTGTAAGAACCCCATCATCCACGTAAACTAGCATAAAAACTATTATGAAGAAGGAAAACCACTATGAAGAAAAAACTGTGACATATGATCAAACCATGGATGTGATGCTTGCTTAAGTCCATACGACGACCGATTGAGTTTGCAAACACCGTTAAAAAATTTTGAATCTTGGAATCCTGGAGGTCATTCCATATATACTGTTTCCTAAGTAATCCATGGAGAAAAATGTTTTTGATGTCAACTTGTCTCATGGAACATTTTAAATGAACTGCTATGGCAAGAATTAATCTTATCATTGTAGGCTTCACAACTGGAATAAAGGTCTCATGATAGTCCAAACCATGAATCTGACTATACTTGTGAGAAAGAAGACGAGCTTTAAATCTGTCTACTGTGCCATCTTCATTAAATTTCATTCTAAAAACCCACTTTGACTCAACTGTATTCACACATGTTGGTCGATGAGATAAGGTCCATGTATTGTTGCTCTTCAATGCTTCAATTTCATCATTTATAGCTTCTAGCCAGTATGGTATTTTCAAAGCCGTCTTGTACGATTATGGTTCCGAAATAAATAGAGCATATTTTGTTGTGAGTGCCATTTGATCAGCCAAAGTAGGATTGTTGCACAATTTTCATCTTGTAATCATCTAATGGTGATTTTCTGATGTCGATAAGATAATTTCTTACTTTTTTTGGGATGATTAAATAAATTAAATCAATGAACAATTTATTATCAATGCCATTTGGATCATGAACATGAAAATTTTGATTATTTTTCTCAGTACATTCAATGCTTGTAGAATTAGCAGGCAATCTTCTTTTTCTAATTCATGTGAGGGAGTGAGTGTATCATTACTAGTTTCAGGTTATGCTGGCTTAATAAATTCGTGCTAAACAGGAACAAAACTTGGTAAAGAGGTGTTGCAATAATTCTCTATTTCTTTTAAGTCATTAATAGTAGTTTCTCGTAATTGGAGGATTTGTGTTGTACTGAGTCTCTGCTTCTTTTGTCTCATTAACATTAGCACGATTACAACATCCAGTTGAATTTAATAAACAGTCAACAAAAATCTCCAAATACTACTAGCTTATTGGTCCACGCCTCAGATTCATGAAAATTGATTAATTTTATAGTGCCTTTAATTTTAGTTCTCTATTGAAAATCAATGACATATTGAAAGTTAGACTTATCAAATATTACACAATGAGATATATATACTCGACTCATCTTAGGATCCAGACATTTGTATTTTTTGTGATGTGTACTATACCCAATGAAACCCAATGAAAACATAGGGATATGTCTTCCTTTTAAATTTAATTTTGTTGTATTTTCTTAAATAAGCAAAGTATCTACACCCAAATACCCTTAAGCTACTATAATCAAGATCTTTTTATATACATTGTGCAATGGAGTTTTTATCTTAAGAGAAGATAAGACATTCAATTAATGTAACGCCCTAGGCAAATCTCATATCGGTAAAACACGGGAGAGATGCTCCGATTATAAGGGGTAATCCACACCTTAATTGGCAAGACGCATTTTGAGATGTATGTACGCCCCAGAAATAAACTTGTGCGCGCCTTATTAAGGACCAAAGCGAACAATATATTCACAAGTCTAGGTTGGGTCATGACATTATGATATCAGAGCGGCTCCGCGTGTCCTCTTGAGCGACGGTGGGAAACCTCAGCGAGGACACTGAGTCCCTAAGGGGGGTGTATGTAACACCTTAGGTAAATCCCACATCGACAAAGCACGGGAGAGATGTTGGGATTATAAAGGGTGATCCACACCTTAATTGGCAAGACACGTTTTAGGTGTATAGGCACCCCAGAAATAAACCTGTGTGGGCCTTGTTATGGCTCAAAGCGGACAATTTATAGTTGAAGAAGAAAACTAGTCGTTATTAACTTTCTGGTGATAACCGACTTACCGCTTTTGTGAATCTAGTTAGCCGCTTTATGTTACCGTTATGTTCAAAAATTTAAATTTTTGAACATCCGGTTAGCCGCTTTGCTACAGTGCCAGTAACAGTGAACTATTTTTTAAAATTATAATTTTATCCCAAAACTTTCTATAACTGCATTATGGCCAAAAATGTTATGAATAGTTTCAAATAAGTCTAATTTTAGAATTTCTAAATAATACTTGTTATTCCCAAAATGTTCTAAAATTATTCTATGACCCAAATATATATGAAAATTATAGTATAGCCCAAAACGTTTTAAATATTTTCAAAAAGGCTTAAATTCGGAATTCAAAACAAGACTAATTAAAATCAAGCTTTTTCATTTTAGTCCATAACATGAAAAATAATTAATTTCATAAAATTAATTTCTTGTTTTAAAAGCATAATTTGTAATTATTTGTTTATCTAAAACATGTGGTTTGTTATCATCAAAATTAAAATTTTATAGCCATGTAGGCTAACAAGCAAGACTAAGGACAAGACTAGCTGACACAACTTAAAACTAATTTTAACTCCCAAGTATAAGAGTGTCTTGTTGTATTATAATTCGGTGAGTCCGAGGTCGATCCACAGAGAAAAGATTTAATTAGTTTATTTTATTTTATCTAAAAATTGAAATTAAAACTTGAATATAAACAACTTAATTTAAATGAAACTATGGAATTGAACTAGTTAGGGTTATGGATCCACTCTTAGAAATAAATAAAACTTAATAAATTCTTTTTGCCAATTTGTTTTAGATTTATTACTCAAAAGATTAATTATACAAATTATTATTATTTTCCCTTTAATTTTATGATGGATTAAGTATTTATTGTGCCAAAATTTAATTTGTCTACAATAAGTCAAAATACCATTTCACCATGCCTTATATTAAGATCTTAAGAATTTATTGTGCCAAATTCATTTGTTTGTCTACAATAAATCAAATTTTCAAAATATAAAACATGTATAAAATTAAATAGAAAATAATTTAATTTATAAAATTAAACATAGAATTTGATTAAATCATATTTATTTCTTAAGAGTTTCACCTTCCCCTAACTAATATTATTTAGTTAAGCATAATTAAAATAAAAAGAAGTAGTAAAATTGAATTACTTATAATTAAAAGAAATAAAAACAACTAAAATTGGAAATAAAACTAATTTTATTAATGAAAATAATTATACAAAATATTAAAAACACACCTGGAAATCAAGATTACAAGGAGATGGAGAGAATTTGAGAAGAAGAGAGTTGTAGAGAGATGATTAAAACATAAAAATGAGGCCCTATTTATAGAAAAATAAATTCATAATCCAGTGCTTTGCGGTCCATCATAGGCTTCATGCATGTGCTCCTCACAACCCTTAGATCAAGATCCAATGGCTGGTCAAACTTCAAAAGTCAACATCACACATGGCATCATTTGACTCGTCCGATTTGCCCAAAGAACGGTTGAGATTTGGCAGGTTAATGGGTGGATCGGGTCGACTCCAATACAAAGATTCGGATCCTCCAACTTGCTTCACCAACCATTGCCACGTGGCACAATCATGGCCATTGAATCATGAACGGTTGAGATTTAGTCAAGATTGCCAATTATCTCATGCACTCATATCTATTGTAAGCTCATTTCATCATCCAATCAGTGCTCGGTCAACAGGAAAAGTCAACTTTTTTTACACAAACCCAATTTTAAGCCGATCTTGACTGATCTTAAGGTTTTCAGACCTCCGGAATCCAAATTTGACCTCCGTTTATCTGTTTGGAGCCTCGAAATACATGAAATTAATAATTTTCCTAGTAAACACATACAAATACACAAAATTAAATATATTTAAAACATAATTCATAATTCATAATTCATAATATATTACATAAACACAAATATAAATTATAACATAAGCATAAAATAACATATTATCGCTTGATAATTAAACAATTTTTAATACTAATCACTAGCTTCTTGAAGATCCTCAGCCTTTGCGAGAAGAGCCTCCAATAAAACCCATGGATGAAGATATGTTTGAAAATTGGGAATACGAGTAGACCTACAATAATAATCCTGCATGGCGTGATAAGGAATGCAGCACAGACTAAAGGAAGCAATAATGGACTCTACCAGCAGAAGCAATGATGGATAATAGCTAATAAATAAGTGACAAGTGAAGAGTCACATGTACTGTCTAGTGAGTCATCAATATATGGGTTGTATGATGTAACTAATGTAGTGTGTAAGATCCCTTAGAGATAAGGAATCGTGACTGTCATGTAAAAGAGAGTACCTTAATGCCTATAAAAAGGACTCTCTAGTATTGTGTGGATTATCGAGTCTTATATTGTCTTCTCCTATTTTAATAATAAAATCTCTTTCTTCTTTTTTGGATTATTTATATATTTTGATATTTGATACTTTGTTCTTTTCAATAATATTAATGCTATAATGTCTGACTCAAAGAATGCAATTTTTTTTTTCAAGAGTATGGTATGGCGAGGGATGTGTCCTTGATAGGTAGTAGGCAAGAATCAATCTCACCCATCAATCAAGAGAAATTAAATGTCAATACTAAACTTTAGGAACTGTTATGAACTTGATTTTCTCCATTGTAATTCTCCTTAATTTTAGGCTTTAGTTCCTCATCTTTCCTTATACAATATCTAATCATTTGTATAAAGCTAGAACATGCAGTAATACAAGATATCTTTTTAACCATTCAAACCTTTTGTCTTAACATGGTATCAGAGCATTTTTAAGCTCACACGAGTCATTAATCCTTGGCCTTGACCTATTTCCTTTCTTTTTTTTTTTTATGGATATGATTTGCTCGGCTACATTGATGGCACCAAACCTTGCCTATCTCCAGAGACAATAATTGATGAAACGATAGTTCCAAACCCAGATTTCACCCTTTGGATGCAACAAGACAAGCTTCTTCTTCTCGGCATCATCGACTCACTTAGCCACAAGTTGTACCTATAATTCATTCATGCAAAACATCTACTGAAGTCTGGAATCACCTTGCCAAACTTTATGCCAATCCTTCATCCTCTAGAACTATTTGATTGGCTGAGCAACTTACTCTCATTAACAGAGGCTCCCAACCTGTCACTGATTATCTTGCCACAATTCGTGACATTGCTGATGAATTAGCTTTAATTGGAGCCCCAATTCCAAATCAATATCTTATCACCCATACTCTTAATGGTGTGGGAACTGAATTCAAAGAACTTGCAACTGCAGTACGGGCACAAGATACTGTGATTAGTTTTGATGAACTACATGACAAACTTGTTGAATATGAGGCTTTCCTCAAACGTGAAGAGCTTTGCTCCAGTGGAAATCTTAGCAAAATGACAGCTAATGCTGCTTGTTTTCCCACAAAAAATGGAAACCAAGCCAACAAAAAAAATTTCCATAATAATATTGGAAATCAAGGCCAGCATCCTCCTAATTCGGGCAACAATGAGGGTCACAACTTTAACAATTACAATTCAGGCAACCATTACTCAGGCAAAAGTTCCAATGTGGGCTCGACAATGTAATTATGCTAAAAAGTTGTTCTCCCACTCTTCAGCCCTTACCGCCAATTCCACCACCACCAATAATTCCTCACCTAATTGGCTTTTAGATACAAGAGCATCTCACCATGTCACATTTAATCTCAACAATTTATCACTCAGTCAACCTTATAAAGGTCCTGATGACATTGTTATAGGTGATGGTACAAGTTTGCATATTACTGATGTTGGCCACTCCACTCTCTCCACTCCCTCAAACGCGTTCACTCTTTCTAATGTGCTACGTGTTCCTTCTATGAAACAAAATTTAGTCTCTGTCTCTCAATTTTGTAAAAATAATAATACTTCAATTGAATTTTTTCCATCTTTTTTTTGTGTGAAGGATCTCTCCACGGGAGCAAATCTGGCTCGAGGGCGAAGTAAGAATAATGTTTATGAATGGTCCAATATGGAGTATCTACAACAATGAAGCAAGCTTGCATGGGAGTCAAAGTCTCTCTTGAGAATTAGCATAATCGACTTGGTCACCAATCCACCAAAACACTTCATCACGTGGTCTCCTAAAATGATCTTCTTGTGTTTCCTAATTCATCTTTATTGTTATTTTGTGATTCTTGTCAATGTAATAAATGTCATAAGTTACCATTTGGTACTTCAACTTTACAAATTCGTAGAACGCTACAAATTTCCATAATATTAAATTATGGAAATTGGGCTTTCATTGAGAATTATGGGTGGCCTATAACCCTTATTAAGAAAGGGAGACTAAATTATAAATAGAGATTATTTATGAGATAGTTTTGGAAAATGGTTATTTTTCCTAATTAAATAGGGTTTCTTAAGACTCCCTGTAAATTCATACTTTTTTTCCCTTCCATAACCCTAAGTCCACAACGTCCACAACATTTATTTTTCTTCTCTGCTCTCTTTACGCTCCTACCCAAATCTTATGATTCAAACCTTTGTTTAGGAGAGAATCAAAGCGATGGGTAAGTTATTCTCCCTATTCTCAACAGATTTCTAATCACTCTATCTAAGGTTTATATTGGCACGATTCTATATGGTTATAGATCACAATGCATGATTTAGAATGTATTTAGGCTTTGTTTAGAGTTTTGATTTATTATGAGTTTAGTTAATCAATCCTTAACGTATTAAGCACACAGGATAATTCTGGACAGCATGAGTATCTCGAATTTAAACCTATATTCTCTGAACGATTTTTCTTATGAAATTTATATTTCTAGAAACTAGACATGTAGGGCTTCTTGATTAAATTTTATTTCATTAAATTCGACTTTGTTTTCAATTTTATATGTATTTTCGAAATAGAAACCACTGCACTGGAAAACTGCGATTCCAGCATTGCAATCGGATTCACAAGATTATTTGTACCACCAAATGAACTCAAAAAATTCTGAAAGTTTATTTGTAGGTTAATATGTGTCTATGATTCCCAGTTTTAATTTCATAATTTTCTAATTAGTATTTTATTTTATAAAAATCACAAAACCCGTTCTGTTTGGTTTAGGTTATGTGAAAACCGTTTCAAATTTGTTGAGAAATAAATAGTTTTGAAAATGTTTTTGATATCAGATCCTCTTGCAAATTTTACATGGGGTACTCATGGATGTCCAGAATAGTTCCGTAGAACATTATGTCATTATGAGTTTTAGATTAAGAGTCAAAATTATGATTCTGATCATAATATACGATATATCTATCTAGACCAGTACTGAGTTTCTGTTCTGAGTGTGCACACGATATTCTGATTCTGTTTCTGGACAGGTCACCAGGACTATAGATGACACTATGTGACATGAGCTAACCTTTTGTTTTATGTATACGTATTATATGATTTGCTTCGTAAGTAAATATGCTTTTGGATATTCTGAATTATTAAGAATTTATGTTATGTTATCGTGATATATCGTTTTATGAAATTTATGAATTATGATATATGTTTTAAACAAAAGAAGGCTTGCAATATTTTTTAGTATCGATAGGCCTAGTGTGTTAGGAATGGTTTTACTTACCGAGTTGACGGCTCACCCCTTGTCATTACTTTTTGTAGATTAAGTTTCTTTTGAGAGGTGCACTTAGCTTTGGAGTTAGTAATTTTTCGTTTCCGTTTACCATTTGAATAAGAAGAGGAATAGACTCATGTTTCTATTCAGTTTATTTCCGTTATGAACTTGTAATTTAGAGTTTGAGACTTTTGTTATTATTATGTTTTGGGAGAGATTATTTAGTGTTAGACGTTGAAAATTGTGAATTTGTTTGAATAAGAATTTGAGGTTTTTCAATTTAAAATTTATGAGTAAGGATTACGATTTGTAAGTAACATCCTTCTTCACGTGCTTTCGCACGTGTTAATTTAGGGGTGTTATTCGTTGTCCATTAGATCTCATCTATACTGATGTATGGGGACCTTCTCCAATTCGTTCAATAGATGGTTATTCTTACTACTGTTGGGAAAATATGCTCTTTAAAAGCATATGTGTTTATTTAATTGTAATAAAATATTTTTCTGATTAATAAAATAAATGAGGTATTTTATTCAAATATCTTAATTGCATTAATATTTGTATTAAAGTCCATTTAATCATATTATATGTATTTATGTGATCACCATGTGGATTCACAGAAGACATAAATACAAGTTATCTTATGATTAAATAAATTTAGTTCGCAGTTGATAAATAAAGTTGGGCACTTTATTTAGGTATAGACTGTAATAAATTCATTGAATGATTTGTCTTAATCATGTATGAATTTATTGATGTAGTATGACTACATTGAACAGGATCACATATGAGATTTAATTAACTTTGTAATAATTGTCAGACTTATTAAATCTCATAGGCATTGATTTTACTGTAATCTTAATCTTGAGTTAATTATGATTTCATGATTGTAATTGTTGTTCCATTTGAGTTACCAATAGGCACGACACATACTTGTGGTCAAGATTACCCGGTATCTTGGTGGGAGCAATTATGAGTATTGGAGTTATGGATTAACAATATAGAATTTGTACAACACATCTCTTGATGGGTTTTCGGCACTTGATCATAGAATTCTCTGGCCAGAGTGTGTCAACATATTTAGTATGTTGAAAATGATCATTAGAGAAAACCAGTAAGAATCAAGAAATAAGATGTTATTAAATTGATTGGACAATTGAGATATCGATTTAATTAACGATGTGGTACAAAAGATTGTGCAGTAAAAAAATCAATGTGGCTTGGGACGAATTATTATTTGAGCATACAATTATGAAAGTCAGTTCCAATCTTTTAGTGGAGTATATTTGGAATTAAATAATTGGACTAATTTAATTACAGGCCTAATTATTGTAGCCACTATTGTATGTTCCTAAATGATCACCGGGTTAGCTCATTTAATTGACTGAACCACTACTGGACTAATAAGTAAGATAACTAGCTATTTGGGTCAAAAGCCTAAATATATCATTTAGTGGGAGGCTCCATTTAATTAGCTTTTGTGTAAGGGGCCTTATGTTATTTTACAAGGTGGGTCCCCTATAGAAAAAGCAAATAACGTGAGTTTTTTGTTTTTTGATTATTTGGAGCCTAGGGTTTTCACTAAAGGGTGATATAAAAGGCTTATTTTCTAAAAAGAAAAAGATAGAAGCTACTTTATACAAATTGGAGAATAAGATTTTTCTCTCTATTGTTGAGAGAAAAAATTTCTCGTGCTAGTTGCTTTGGTAGTGATAAAGGAGCCCACACGTCAAGTTCAGATCGAACCTGAGTCATAACTTGGAAGATCATTGGTGATAGTTCGTGATCTAACAAGCGTGGTGGTGACGGATTGTGATCTAACAGGAGTGGTGGTGGCGGATCGTGATCTAGGAGCCTAAATCATTTCAGCGGAAAAAGTCAACTCGGATTTTCAAGGTACGATTTCTAGATTACAAATTCCTATATATTATATGAGAGCGGTCCTTAAAAGGTTTTATAAAAATTTAAAAACCTAATTTTTCCCTACAACTACATCATCTTTTTTTATCATTATCCTACAAATCTGAGGCCTTTACAATATTCCCCAAATTCAAAACAATGGTAGAAAATTATTTCAATTCCACCATTCGCACTATTTATTCTAATGGAGGAAAATAATATTATGGCCTAAAATCCTTGTTTGAAAGATATGGAATCCAACATCTCATATCTCCACTATACACTCCTCAACATATTGCTTTTGCCGAAAGTCCTCATAGACATGTCGTAGAAACAAGTTTAACTCTTCTTCACAAGGCATCCTTACCTTTGTCACTTTGGTCATTTGCCTTTAAAACTGCAATATATCTCATTAATATACTTCCTACACCTATTCTTAAGGATAAATCTCCATTTGAGTCTCTTTTTCATCATAAGCCTAATTATTCTAAACTCCGAACCTTTGGGTGCTTGTGTTATCCATGGTTGCGTCCCTATACAAAACATAAGCTTGAACAATGTTCCAAATCATGTCTATTCCTTGGTTACTCTAATGTCCATAATTCTTACATTTGTTTTGAGATCACAAATTTTATTTTTCTCGTCACGTCTAATTTGTTGAAAGTGTGTTTCCTTCCTTCTCTATGTCAAATGAATGTGACAAAATTAGTTCCTACACTTTACAAAAATGGTCAGCCGCATCTCCCTCCCTTAAATCTGTCCAACAAGACCTTTTTTTTTTTTGGTTAGTCTTCTTCAAGACATACCTCCTTTGTCGCCAAAAAATCTCTCTCCATTAACTATTCTTTTACCCGTTACATCTCCTTCCAATTTAATTCTACCAAAAAAATCTCCACAAATCCTGAACCCAAATCCACATCCCATAAATCTACTTATTCTCTTTCCAAATGTGATACACCTATTGACAAAAGAACACAAGGATCTCCCATCAAATCGTTGCCTTCATCAATATCCAGTCATTTCTCCACCAATAATGGTAACTCCTCAAATCATGCACTTTCTCATGGCCCAAATCAGCCCACATCAAAAGAAACTCCTTCTCGGTCCGTTATCCCTTTAATGACCAATTCTCATGTCGATTATGACTCCATGCAAGATTGTGATCTTCAACATGTGGTTGATCCTCCCACATCGGATACCAATCAACCAACGTTTTCAAGCTCCTCTTCTAGTGAGATACACCCTATCAATGAACTTGTTCATGTTCCAGTGCCAGCTCCTCCTACAACTATCCAAACCCGATCAAAAATTAACATTTTTAAACCTTTTTTTTTTTACTTCACTGCTAGTAAGCATTCGATCCCTCCATCACTTGAACGGTTGAACCCACTACCACCACTGAAGCTCTCAAACAAAAAGAGTGGAGAGATGCTATGTGTGAAGAGCTTGATGCCTTAAAAAAAATGGCACATGGGAATTGGTGCCTCCTGCAGCTCATCAAAATGTTATCGGATGAAAATGGGTCTTTCGAATAAAAAGAAATCCTGATGGTAGCATTGCTCAGTATAAAGCACGTCTTGTTGCCAAAGGTTTCCATCAACGACCCCATCTGGATTACTAAGAGACATTCAGTCCTGTTGTAAAACCAACCACAATTCGAGTTGTTCTCTCTGTTGCCATATCCCAAGGATGGAACGTGAATCAATTAAATGTCAACAACGCATTCCTTCTTGGGCATATTGCTGAAAATGTTTATATGTCACAACCCCCTAGCTTCAAAGATCACTCTCAGCCACATCATGTTTGTCGCTTGCACAAGTCTCTTTATGGCTTGAAGCAAGCGCCTAGAGCCTGGTTCATTGAGCTTACGAATTTTATTTTATCTCTGGGCTTTGTGAATTCTTGCTCTGACTCTTCATTATTTATATACACTAACAAGTCTATACTATTCTACTTATTAGTTTATGTGGATGACTTGTTGATTACAGGAAATTCTTCAAGCTTCATTCGTCAAGTTATTGACTCTCTCTCCAAGCAATTTTCCATTAAGGATCTTGGTCATCTTCATTATTTCCTTGGTGTGGAGGTGATTCTTACACCTCACGGGATATTCCTCTCTCAACAGAAATATATTTGTGATCTTTTAGCCAAATTCAAAATGGAGGGTATCAAAGATTCTGTGACTTCTCTTAGTTGTACTAAATGCCTCATGCTCAATGATGGCTCGCCAAAAGTTGATGCGTCTCAATACCATAGTCTTATTGGCGGCATGCAATACCTCTCTCTTACACGAACAGATATGGCTTATGCAATAAACAAATTGGCGCAATATTTGCATTCTCCCAGTCAAATGCATTGGACAGCCGCAAAACGTTTACTTCGATACTTGAAGCACACTCTCACGTACGGTCTCTTTATACGTCGCTCACAGCCGTTGTCTTTGACAGCCTTCTCGGATGCTGATTGGCCTGGAAATTGTGATGATTGTACCTCTGTATCAGCCTTTGTTATTTTTCTTGGTGGCAACCCGGTGTCTTGGTGTTCTAAGAAGCAACGGACAGTAGCTCGCTCTTCAACAGAGGCTGAATATCGCTCAGTTGCATCAGCTGCTACTGAAATTACTTGGCAATCTTCTTCAAGAGTTACACGTCTCTCTCCCCAAGCCATCTCGCCTTTTTTGTGATAACATTGGTGCTACATACTTGTGCGTCAATCCAGTTTTTCACTCAAGGATGAAACATCTTGCTCTGGATTTTCATTTCGTATGGGAAAAAGTCTCTAATGGTTCACTTCAAATAGCTCATGTCTCTACTCATAATCAGCTTGCAGATGTGCTTACTAAACCACTTGCCAAGCCTCGTTTCACTCACCTTCGATCCCAGATTGGTGTTTCCGATGGAAACGCCATCTTGCGGGGGCATAATAGGCAAGAATCAATCTCACCCATCAATCAAGAGAAATTAAATGTCAATACTAAAGTTTAGGAACTGTTATGAACTTGATTTTCTCCATTGTAATTCTCCCTAATCTTAGGCTTTAGTTCCTCATCTTTCCTTGTACAATATCTAATCATTTGTATAAAGTTAGAACATGCAGTAATACAATATATCTTTTTAACCATTCAAACCTTTTGTCTCAACAACAGGAAATGTGTACAGCTTCGGAACATTGTTGCTAGAAATGTTTATAAGAAGATGACCAACCGATAACATGTTTAATGATGGTTTGACTCCCCATGAAATTGCCAACATGGCTCTACCAGAAAAAGTAATGGAAATTGTTGATCCTTCTTTGTTGTTGGACCTGAAAGCAAGGGCGAGCAACTCTAGGAATCCTGAAAATTATGGAGCCAAAATCGAGGAGTGCTTGGTTATTATAGTGAAAATTGGAGTTCTCTGCTCATCGGAATCCCCATCGGAGCGAATGCAAATAACAGATGTGGTGGCGAAATTACGTGCTATACGGAAAATCTTTCTCAGTATTGAGGGATGAAGCATTTGCAATGGGAGGCCATGAGCTTATTGTTCACTATCGTCAATAGATCTTAACCTTTTGTTATGATTGCGTTTTTGCATGCTTCATGGCCATTTAACCACAGTTTTTGCTGCATTACATGTTGCAACAATCAATCACTATGGCTCCATATCACTACTCTTTTGGCTATTTTCATTCTAATTTCTACCTTAATCATATCTATAAAATTAAGAATAAATAAGGGAAAAAAGAGAAGTAAATTTGAAGACTGGACTTCAAGAAGAATTTCTGGAAACAAACTGATTTGATTATTACAATTGTCTCTCTCCTATAACACAATTTTACACTTGCAGGGAGGACTTTAGACTGTAACGAACTAGAAAAAGGAGGATTTAGAGGAACAATCGAAAAATAGAAGACAAAAAGGCTAGGCAAGAAAAGAAAAGAAAAGAAAATATAAAAAAAGAAAGGAAAGAAAAGAACTAATAAATCGGCTCTGTTTTTTTCTTCATCGATTTTTTCGTCTCCAGGATGGCATCATGTCTTCTCTTGGAGATTGCTTTAAATTCCTCCTGGTACTGCAGGTCAATCATTTCCAGTTTCATTCTGCTTTCTTCGTCTATTTCTTGGTCAGCCAAAGAAGAGATAGTGAGACCACTCGAAGTGTCCACCACACCATAGGAGCATATGTCCATGATATTGCTCTTTCCATCTAGGGTTTCGCCTAATCCCATTCTGGCAGGAGATTCACTCGTTCTAACAACAAATGCATGTCCATCGAAGTCCATAGTCCCCGGCTCTGGGAATATATCTGAACTAAAGCAGTATTTCTTTTCATTCTGCTCGCTGGAGGATGCAGAAACATTTGATTTCTCAGAAGTTTGATCATCTGCTGTGGCCTTACCCTGACAGCTAAAATCATTATGAGATCTTGTCTCATCGGGCTTCATAAAATCAGGCCCTAGCACTGTTGTTTGAATGCCTTCTTTGAAAGAAGTAGAATCTTGGCCATCTGAAGACCTTGAATGATTGTCAGCTTCATAAGACCTCTGGGACAACCCTGAAGAATTGTCTACACATTCTAGCGACAAATCATCCTTCTCATGGTCCTGAGGAGATTGTCGTCTGCTTTTTTGGGTAATTAGATGGTCAATGCGAACACATGGTTTCCAACCAGGTATCAGGTTCAGTAACAATAAATCAATCAACTCTGCAATGAATGTAACATTCTGGTCAGCCAGCTCCAGCTGCTCAACCATTTCACTTGAAACTGAGTAGGCTGTATCACTATCAAGGTAGAAAAGAAAATGAATATTCCTCAGGCGGCCTGCATTTAAGGACATCAAACAAAAGTTATGTGAAAATATATCAAATCGTAGAGAGTGCAATGAAACAAAGTTCAGAGAAAAAGTGACAAGAATCTGAGAGCAGACATGCATTAAAATGGCAAAGTACTGACCAGACTGATCTGCTATTCGAAGGATCAATGATACAGAGTATTCATCATTGCTCTCGCCTTTTAACAAGAAAAAGTTCCCTCTCTTAGATCTTCGAACCTCAATGCTCGGAGAACAGGAATCCCCACCACCAGAATTATCAAGAGAAGTGATAACAGGCAGTTCTGCGTCACTATCAAAATCCATGGAGGGATGCTTATTTCGCACACCAGCTGGTCCTTCTGACATTAGACACCTATCTCCAAAGGCTCCCACTCTGGGCAAAACAATGTCAGGCAGCGGCAGTGGACGATTTTTTGTTGTTCCATTCACTTGGAGAAAAGGGTCCATCAGAAGCTCCTTTGCTGAGAGCCTTTGAGATGCAGGGACTAGACACTTCTCAATAAAGCTCTTTAC
The DNA here is from genome assembly GCA_002013955.2 of Citrus medica. Lineage (NCBI taxonomy): Eukaryota > Viridiplantae > Streptophyta > Magnoliopsida > Sapindales > Rutaceae > Citrus > Citrus medica. The sequence continues at coordinate 99,526 of MKYO02024232.1, read as the reverse complement.
TTCTGGATCCTTCACTTTAGAAAGGGCAGCAGGTTTGATGCCCTTCAAAGTCATAAAACAAAGGTCATTGACCAACATAGGCAATAGCCATTACAAGCTAAAGAAAATGCAAAAATATCATTCATAGATAACTTACAGATGAAACCTTCTTGTAAATCTGAGCAGAGTTTCTGCATTCACTATAGGGGTATTCAAATGTCACCATCTCTAGCATGCACATTCCAAAGGAATATATATCAGCCAACTCGTTGTAATTCTCGTCATACAACTCAGGAGCCATGAACTCTGGGGTTCCTGTGAAGACCATCTCCATGGATCAATTGGAAAGAATGAAGAGCCAACTCAGAAGCAATGATATTTGGGTAAATATAGTAGGTATATAAAACAAAAATCTCCAATAAAACCATTGGAATGTGAATCAAACCCATAATGCCTGGGGCTGTTGGAATATTTTTCCCCAAATCTATATGGACATAATTGCATATAAGAGGAGAAATTGCATCTGATAAGTATCAAAGATATTAAAGAAGAAAAATATAAATTATACCAATTACACTTTTGGCATTAGCCTGCTCCATTACAGTGGCCAACCCTAGATCTCCAATTTTCACTTCTCCTTGGTTACCATTGATAAATATGTTGTCACACTTCAGATCCCTATGTATTATTGGTGGATCATGACTGTGAAGGTAAATTAAGCCTGACAAAATCTGTCTTGCCCAACCTTTCACAGCCTTCATGTCAACCTTCTTGTGTTTCTTCCGGTACCTAAATCACAGTTCAGGGCCACTAATCACAGGGCTAATTTCACTATAAAACCAAAAAAGGGGAATTTTATGGGAGTCATGAGAAGGAGAGTAAACATACTGTCTGAGGCTACCCGAGGTGAAGAGCTCAGTTATAATATTCACCGTCTTGTTCTGGTCATCAATCCATGAATTGTAAAACCTTATAATATTGTTATGCTTCAGTGACTTCAAGAGATGCACCTCAGAGTAAAGCCTCTCTAAGTCTTCTGGTGACTGCAACACATCGTCAATCCGAACTTGGCACCATGCTACTTCAAGTCCATTGACTTCGTCAAATGCCTTGTAGCTAGGATTTCAAAAAATTACGGAAAGCATACAGATCCATGAACAAAATAAGCTCAGACTACCAAAAAGGAATTTATTTCCATTTGCAACTTTGCTACATCCAGTCATAGACTAGCTTGTCCAACATTACCTTTTTCTTATCAGAGAAAAAAAAAAAAGAAAAAAAATGTATGCTGTAACAGCTTCTTCAAACATATGCATCCACAGGACCAAGTACAAACACTAGTATCTCCAAATGAAACAAAAAAGGAAGAAAAAAACAGAATAATGAAGGATACGCTGTCTTAAAAGCCCCTTTTCCAATCACTTCTTTGTACTGTAAGAACCCACATCAGGTTATTTTTCAGTTTTGTTGATGGGGATAGACAGAAAAACATAAGAAAAGACACATCATAGAACTTCAGTCTCTTGCCTCAAAAGCAAAACAAGGCATACAAAAAAAGATAACAACACACTAATTTTCTTTCACCTCCCAATTTTCCCAGCAAACAAGCAGGGAAAATAGAAGAAATTGATTAACAATGTAAAAAAGAGCATAACATTACCCGGATGTATCGACAAGTTGGATCAGTCTCAAGTACATCAGGATCAGGAGGTTCCATTTTTGCCGCACCATCTTCTGAACTTTCCATATTAACAAAGCTCCACGCTCTACAACAACTTATCAAATTTTTAAAGCTGAATCGAAATTGAAATATCTAACTTATTTACTGCAAGACTTCAAAAACCAAATTAAAACTGAAACCATAGTTGCTACTTCAAGGTTCCATTAAGTATAGGACACTAACAAAAATCTTTTAATGAAAGATCATTTGAGAACTATCATATTTAAACAGACAGTAAGGCATTCAAGAGAAAGAGATTACAAACCCATTATACAAAAAAAGATTCAAATCCAAACACCCAATAAACCCCAAACAAACACAAATCCATTATTCCAAAAAAAAAAAAAATTCCAAACAACCGAAAAGTCCAAATCATAACACCAAGGCCCTAATTCCCAAGTTCAGCAACTCCAAAGGAACAACAGCACAGAGCCAGAGAAGGTGTTGATACTTTATAAAAGAAAACCAAAACTAATTATACAGGCAAATTAATTAAGAAACTAAAAAGAACCCAATTCATTAAAACAGCAACTGAACCTAAATTTACTTCTAAAATAATTCAATATAACAATACATATGGCCACAAAGGATAATGCATTGGATATATCGATATAATTTTTTAAAAAGTAATTGTTAAGAATTAAATAAGATTAATATGTAGAATTCGGTTTCTTCTGTTCATACCTGGTTGCTTGGTTTGGCTTCTCTGCTAATTAAACGAACCAAAATGTTATTATCATTAGCAAGAGAACAATGAAAACCCTAACCCTAATGAATTTGATTCCTAAAAGAGAGAGAATGAGATAGAGACAAAAATGAAACAAGTGTCGTTTTGATGAATCAGAGACCAACACATTCCGTGTTCAAAGCAAATCAATTTCTCTCTAAAACCAGAGAAGAATCGACATGTTCTACACATCGTATATTTATACTTATCTGTTTCGTTTTAAATTTATCTTATTGGAAATATATAACATTCAGCTCCCTAACTTATTATGAAATCACTAACGATGATAGTTTATGGCAGTTTATGCGGAAACTTGTTCTCTAATTCCTTTTATTAAAATCGACGACACATAAGTACGTGGATAATTTGATTTTATGATTATAATAAGTAGGGGTTGGCACTAGATTATTTCAATTTATTTTTTAATTCAGACCATGCTGATCAATTCAGTTTCGGTAACATTTTGACTTCACACAAACTAAAAAAAAAATTAAAATAATATAGAATAGAATCATAATTAAACTTAGTCAACTAATTTTAATTTAGTTAGATTTTCTAATTTATAATTTTTATTTATTTTTATTTTTATTTTATGTTTATTTTATAGCCCACCAATAATAACATGATACATATTCACTTATGTAACAAAATATTAAGTTTTTCAATTCTAAAATTTGAATTATTATCGAACCTATTTTTCATATGTAACAGAGAAAAGAAGAAAAAAGGGAATGGATTTTTCATTCTAAAAAATTGAACCAAAATTGAAAAAAAAAATCAACTGAATCAGCATTTCTGTTGGTTCTACCATTTCTTAATATTATTCAAATTAATAATTTTGTTTCTGAAAATTGGATAGCATTAATGGTAATTAGAAACTATGGCCTTAAACTGCGATTAAATTGAAATCTAGGGAGCCTAGACGTTTTTACTCATTATCTTATTTTCAACAAAATAAAATTCTGACGTTTGCCAATTGTGGCGGTTGCCGACATCGGGTGATTTGTTTGTGATTACGTGGATTTTTCTTGGTTGGTGGAAGTTGGATGTGTCAGCATGTTTTGATGAGGTGGCTATTTGTTATTGGACATTGAGAAACATTAGCGACAGGTGATGGACTGATGGTATTTCAAAAAGTTTTTCTTTTTTTTTTCCTCTGAAAATGGTATTTGTAAAAACTTGGATGGATTCTTTCTTTTTACCGTTAATTTGGATATTGTTTGAGTTTGAATTTCATAATGCTGTATAAATAATAAATTATATAATTAATCCTACTGAATATTTCAATTGTTCACTACTAGAAAATTAATTCTAATTTGGCAAATATGTTACTTTTTTTCCCTTTTTTCATACTTGGGGTTATCACTTATTAATGAGATGTATTTCACAAAATAAATTTAGAAAATGTTTTCTATAATATTATTGTCCCAATATCTTCGTTGCATACTAGATACTCAATTAATATGCAAATGATTAACCTCTATGTAAACAATATAGTCAAGGAGTCTATTTTTATTTACTTTTGTATAGTTTAGATGAGTAGAGAATTTGAATTCAAAATGAACAAAAGACGATCAAATTAATGCCGTAAAAACTACAACAACCACAACAAAGCCACCATTAAAATAATGACATTATACAATTATTTCTAAACTTCCTTGAATAAAAATAAAGAAATTAAAATAACAGATACAAGACAAAATCTAAATAAATCAAAATCCAATTAAAATAAGATTAAGTACTTCTAGACTCCGAAAACTCGTCCTAAATCACCACCCTTGAAAAAAAATTTATCTTATTTTTCTTTTTATTATTATTACCGAGGGTACATAGAGCTGTCAGAAATATATTGTGCGGAAAAATCCGGTGGATGATTCAACAATTGGCTTGTGTAGTGTGGTATAACAACAATTCCTTCCATCATCCAGATCACTTGTTTCATTGTTGGTCTTAAATTTAATTCGCACTCCACACACCAAAGTCCAATCTTCACCAAATTTTCAAATTCCTCCATGTTAACATCTTCTTGATCACTTACCAAATTTTGGAGCTCCCCAGCTTCATAGCATTGATAAGCCCAGTCAATGAGAACAATTTCATCATCTCTCAAACTCTCATCCACGTTCTTTCTACAGCAAACAATTTCAAGCAACATGACTCCGAAGCTATACACATCCGCTTTCACAGTAATAGGATTGTTGCGGCTGTGCCATTCTGGAGCTGTATAGCCTCTTGTCCCTCTTAAAACTGTGTATGTTCTCGTTTGATCAGTCTTCAACAGCTTGGAAAGTCCAAAATCTGATATCTTGGCCTTCCAAGATTCATCCATGAGAATGTTATGCGGCTTGATGTCACAGTGGATGATTCTGGTTTCGCATTCATCATGTAAATAATCTAGCCCTTCCGCAATCTCTAACGCAATCCTTCTTCTTTCACTCCAACTTGGGCGTTGCTCGGCTCTGAAAAGAAGATTTCCCAACGAACCATTTCTCATTAACTCGTACACCAGAAGCCTGTTTGATCCTTCACTGCAAAACCCCACCAAGTCCACCAAGTTCTTGTGATGGATTCTACCGATTATCTTCATTTCGTTTCGAAACTCACTTTCACCTTCTTCTACTATCTTTATTAGCTTCTTCACTGCAATCTCCTTCCCACCATTAATACAGCCCTTGTAAACCCTCCCCGAACCTCCCCTGCCAATCTCTTCCTTGAAATTTTCGGTAGCCAACACGATCTGCTCATAGCTGAATGACCTCAACTTGATTTCTTCAAATACATCAGGTGAACTCACTTGCCTTGAGATGATCTTGTAGCTCCACATCTGATGAGCCAACACAAAATACAGAGTTGAGAAGAAAATTATCAAGGAAAAGGCAATTAGAACAATACCAACAATTACAAATTCCTTGCCAATTTTCTTGGTTGTCCTATTGACAACCCCATCTCCACCTTTACAAAAGCCACTAACTCTAACTTTGATCAGAGCTTTGTTCTGGCTTGTACTATTTTTTTTTCCATATCTCAAAGGAAGCTTGTGGTTAAAGCACAGTTGGTCCCTAAACATTGCCACGACGCAATTACAATCCTCCAAACATGCCCTTGAACAAGCTTCTTCACTTGTCCGAGTGACAATATCATACTCATCGCGCTCCCAGTAAGTGTTTTCTAGAAGAGAAATGTTGCAACTGTTGCCACTCTTATCTTCAAGGCAATCTTCTATTGTGGAATTTAACTTGCAGCCCTCTTGAGGCTTTTCCGGATCAATGTAAATGAATCCCGGAGGACAAAAACAATCAATGCCTGTACCGTTAAGGCTGCAATAGCTGTTCAATCCGCAAGTTCCTTTCACTGCACAACGATCTTCATCAACGATTGCCACCCACAATATCTTGGAGCTAAAGCTGCCGCTAGTCCCAATTTGATGCTGATAAAGCCTGAAAACGCCATCAACATCAAGAGTAGCTCGATACAAGGTTGTCCTATTAACTGAAAGTCTACCTTCAGTTAAATTCTTTATAACAAACCCAGTTGAATTTCCAAGATATAAAGTGCCATCTTGGTCTAAATCAAAGTTACGTTATGTCCGGCACCTGAGGTATAAGATGACCAATAACCATATTTATCTTCTAGGATACTTCTCAGTGGAAATGCATTCAGATTCCCATCTGATTGCATCCAGAGTTTGAAGTTTCCAGTAGATTGATTGGTTAAAGATATGCTTGAATATAACGCTGAATTTGTAGCTAGCTTTTGGCCTACCAAAAGGGTATCTGTTGGATGATCAAAACTAGCCCAAACAGTTTGAGAGATTGAGTCATACAACACAAAGTTACCAGAATCAAGCATTGCAGCAGCCACAGCTGTTAGAGTAGGCTCAGCTATCAACTGGACTTCGCCATTGGAGTTGCGAAGCAGGACTCTGCTGCCATCGACAGAGAACTGGAGAGCAGCACCAGATGACACCACGGGGTCTGTGCGTCGAGCAGTGCATACAACAATTATGTCATTTGCTAGGCCGCTGCCAATAAGCCATATTCCAGCCCTGAAGCCATTGCCCGTAGGGTAAAATCCGAAAGCAAAATGACCCGAAGGAGAAGGCCAGAAATTTGGAGAGGAATTTGTGTAAAGAGTGGAACCTGTGGTTATGTTGGATTGTGGTATTTGAGCTCTGGACGTTGAGAACATATAGATAAATAAGATGATAATGAAGGTTTTTGTTGCCATTAGAGCTTTATGCATATATTGTTAATTTGTTATTTTTAAATTTTAGTTCATTTGCCTATTGGAGTGAGCTTTTATAATGAATGTCAAAAGGGTTTCTGCTTCTTGTCTACTTGCTTTCATTTGTAGTAATTGCTAGGCGACTTCTTAGCGAATTTGGTGGTTGACACAAAGTAAACTCTCGGCTTGATTTTGTATTAAAGTCAAGTAAATGGTTGATTTAGGTTCACACTTTCTCAATCGGACTAACGTATCTCAAATTTTATTTAAAAGTCTTATTCATATATATATGAGCAAACCGTTGCTGTTCGTCGGTTCAATTGCTTAAACTTCTAAGGGTGGTGGTAAAAGTCTGGATTCAAACCCACTTAAAAGCATGACCCAACTATACTTGCGGTGTCTCCAAATCGGGTCTGTATGATGTCTTGCTTATGAATCTTCAAAAGCTACATTTAAATGCATATTAATATATGATGTAAGGTACAATCCTTGTCAAGGAGCAAGAGTTTGAACTATTGGCATCAGAATTATTTTAGCACCTTTTTTTTTTGTTGAACTTTAGCCAAATTATATCATTTTGGAACTCACAATTCAGAGACAATTTCTTTAATATTTTCTAATTTTAGAAAACCTTTAGAATTTGTATCTTTTCATATGGTCGGATTTTATTTTATTTTTGACAATAATATGGTTGCACTTGGTTGCTTTTTATTTATTTATTGTTCATTTAAAGTCTAATATTCTTTGATGCAATAAAATCATTGATTCTAAGATCCTAGCCCCGAGGCCAAAATGACCCAAGCAAGCAAACGTAACTCTAGTCAATAATGGATGTGGAAAAAAGATGTGGTCTATATATGATTAGGGATGGCAATTGTATCCGCAAACCCGTAAATCCGTCCAAATCCACCCGCTAAAACCCGTCCTGTTGTGGGTAATTTTACCCGTTGCGGGCAGGTTTAGTATTATAAACTAAAACACGCACATGGATGCGGGTGGGTTTAGTATTAACCTTATATCCAGTGGATACCCGCATGGATATTCACCAAACCCGCAATATTTTTTTCAAATATTTTAAATTTAATTTTAATCTAAAATATATAAAGAAAATAATGTCATTGTTCAAATTACCAAATAGCCAAAGGTTCAAAGTTGTGTATGTGTGTATGTGGCCCATCTCCCATTCTAAAGTCATAACCTAAAGAAAACTAAAGACATTTCCCTTCGAATTAGTATTTGAAAATATTAATCTTAATTATTATTATAGGCATTGTGTTGGATGGGTGCTTATGGTGGTGAATGAAATAAATATCTTCTCTTAGATCTTGTTTTAAATGATAATATGAAATGTAATTATTATTTTTAGATACTAGTTTGTGTTTTTTAAATGGATTTGTGTAATTTATACTTAAATTTGAGAATTTGTGTTGGATTGATATTGAAATTTTAATTTTTTATTTACATTGTTTAAATATAAAATTGAGTATGTTATATGGAATTTGAGGTTATTATTATAAATTTATATATTAAATATTTTTTATTTTAAATACAGAAACCCGCAAAAAATCCCCCGGGTACCATTGCGGGTTTGGTAATTGTTAAAACCCGCTGCAGGTGGATTTTTTAAAAAAATTAAAACCCGCTGCGGGTTGCGGGTGGATTTAGTAATTTAAATTTTGTGCAAGTTTGGATTTAGTAATGACAAACCCGCTGCGGGCAGTGCCCATTACCATCCCTATATATGATTTTTGGTCGCTGGCCATATTTTCCTCCATATGCTAAATCCACGATTGCATTTGATATTTTTCAGTCAAAGCACAATGACTTGCATAGTACATTTGACCCCATTTTTTTTTCTTTTTTTGGTACTGAATATTGTGCAAAAATTTGACCTTAATATCATTCTTCCATCATACAAGAAATTAAACCGTGTTGAGAGGGACAATGAAAATAACTTTCTGGAATTTGCAACCAAAATCTTCTTAGACCAATTAAGTTGTAGAATATGCTGAATTATCAAATTTTGACCAATCCCCGTAATTAGTTAGGTCGCATTACTTTCTTTCAGGGTGCGTTTGGCACACTATATATTATGTTATATTGCATTATTTTAATGTTGGTGTATTATATTATGTTGTATTACATTAGCACTGTATTATAACAATGATGTACAATGCTTAGTGCTACACTGTACTATATTATTTTTTCTGATTAATTTAAATAAATTATTATATTATATTAATATATTTAAATTGTATTAATATTTCATATTATTTATATTATTGTTAATTTTAAATTAATATTATTCATATTTATTCATATTTAAATATTTATTATTAGTTATAAAAATTATTGATTTATTATATGTTAAAGTTGATGTACAATAGACACAATTCACTTGACATATTAAATTCTTAGTCCACAGTAAGTTCCAAGAAAATAATAAACCTAATGAGAATCTAAATAAACGTGCTTCACTATAATTAGTAACCAAGATATTAACTTAGTTACAAAACTCATATATCTCTATCTTAGGAGCATCTACATAGCATTTTCCCATGGATTATTCTTCTTCCCAATATTAATTTTGCCCCAATAAGTAGGCTTTGTGATGTTGCTTCTCTTTTTATTGGAAAAAAAACTTTAAGCATGTCTTCTAAGATTTGGTTCAGCTTCTCTTCACTTATTCTTTCCCTAGCAAGCAACAATCTTAAGGCTTCTCTTCATTTGTAAAATTAATGTTGAATATTAAAATAAGAACAATTATGTTATATCCATAAATAATGTCAAATATCATCCCTTACCATGCGGGCTTTCTTCAGCAGCAACAGCACCGCCATTTACAGTGCTGCTACTAACCTCAACTTCACTATTGCAGTAACAATAGCAACACCAGCTTCAGCATCTTCAGCAATCACGCCATCTTCATGCTCTTCAACAACATTGCAATTTTCAAGATTTTCAAGAGTCTAAGGCTCCATCACTTTCAACTTAATTTGAAGGATAAAGAAAATTTAAAGAGTGGAAAACAGTGCATCCAAATGGGTGTGATAGGAATTTCAAATGCACTTCACTCTCACTGTGGCTTCTCCTAATCCATTCATTCATTTCTTCCATTTAAGGAGGCCATCACCATTCACCCCTCAATGTTATTGCATGCAAGTACCAAAATGCGTTCTGAGCACCCAATGAGAAGATGTGAGACATGAGTAAGTATGCATGAATTCACAAGAAGGCATATAAAACCTTAAGTAAAGCACCATATTTCAAACTTCTCAGATCATTCCTAGGACAAAATCGGACCAAAAAATACAACTTTGCAATCATGAGTAACACTAGCGTTAATTGTAATTAACCTAATTCAATAAATTGTCATAACCTAATTCAATAAATTTTCACCGTTACTTCCGGTTCCACAGTATTCAAACTCTTAATACAGCAACCCAGTATGAAATAGGAGCTATACAGTTAACAAGATATATTAACACATAAATATACAGAGCATTTTAAGTTACTTCATGTTAAAGTTATTTAATCATCCTTCAGATACCCATATTATCAAAACATGCCCCCTTCAATTAAGGGTCTGTAACCTATATATATATATATATATATTTATATATATTTTAAGGAATATAACCAAAATTCGCTCCTTTAACTTCCACAAGCCGTGCACTCTTCATGGTTTGTTGGAGAGCAAACCATCTGTGCCATCTTGGTTTCATCATCAGCCACCAACTCTGGCTTTCCCTGAATCACCAAGAGTTGGAAAAGTGAAACACTGGGGAAAAAAAAAAGTAACTGACTGTTCTAGCAGCAATCATCTTCTTCCTGCAAGAATCAACCATGATTTTCTGTTTTTTTTTTAAAAAATTCAAATCACCAATATTTTTACACTCTTCTCCAAATTCTTAACATTCACCTCATTCCCAAAACAATTGCTAGAAAACATAACACAAACATTAAAACCAACAAACAAGCCAACAAATAAAAAAAAAAAAAAGCCCATCTCCTAAGCTCATTAATTCAACACCACAATCTCTACTACCCTCTTAATCACTCTCTCTCACATCAACGCCTTTACACTTCCAGATTTCATGAAAATGATTTCAATAGATTATTATTAGTATTATTATTATTATTATCATTATTATTATTATTTATTTATTTATTTATTTGGCTTTATAGAGCCATCAACTCAAACACTTGAATACCTAAATGGAAAAATGAAATCTGCACGTGAATCCGTTCGAATCTCGCCATAGCACCACCGCCGCACCACGCTGTTGTTCGAATTCAAATGACACCGTCGCTCCGATCAAACATTCAGATGCTGCGGCTGCACCACTCACTTAATGATTGACGCTGCACGACGGCTGGGCTTGGCTGCACTGACAAGGCGTTCACTATGTTTGGCTCTTGAGAAATTGAAGGATAAGGGAGGAAAATCAGTGAATAGGTGAGTGAGTTTGAGAGAAAAGTTTTGTTTTGGGTTTTGAGAAAGAGAAATTTTGTTTCATAGTCGTGGCGTGTTTGGAAGAAGAAAATATTTTATTTCTCTTTTCGAATGCAATGCGGCCTAATTACGACTCCCCACGGGTTTATTTTTTTCGGCGTTGGGTGTATTATAATGAGGTTTAATACAAAGTTAGCTTTTTGCCAAACCTGATATTGAGAGTTTTAATGTGGTGTAATGTTGAGTGCCAAACACACCCTTTTCAATGAATATTCGCCAAATGATTGGAATTTCAAAAGGTGGTGCACATTCGAAAGACATCAATTAAGCCTTAATCTCTTTTTGTGAGAGGATTCGTACTGAATGAATTTTCAATCAGATACTTATGTTATTTTCCTTTTAAAAATAGAGAGGTGAATAAAGTCCAAATCAAATTTGAACTCCTACGCCCTTGAGATTCTAATTCATTTGGCCAACTAAATAAAATTATTTCAAAAACCATTCCGTTAGGCTCTTGAGACGTATATTCATGATCATTGAATGTGAAAATGTTCCACATCAGTTAATATTAGTTTTTGGTATTAAGTACTCTCCCCAAGGTCAAGGACTTGATTTCGAACCTTATCAGAGGGAATGAGATGAAATCTGATGATCCTTTGTTAAAAGCTTGAGAAGTTAAGCTTGAGACAGTGCTCCAACATTTCAACAGTGGGATTCATGTCCCTTGCCAAGTGTTTATACGTGAACTATTTGGATTTGCTGAGATGGTGCATTAGACAATTTTGTAAACAACTTGTAGATCCAAATCTCTGTCAGAAACTGCATTTTCTTCAGTAATGGCGGTTTGAAAGCAATTGCTGTAGGTTGCAGAGAACTCGCATTTTCTTGAAGTAAATGACAGCCACTGTACTGGAACTATGGCGCTGGTGTTCATTCGCGAAAAGTGGCTTATAATGTATGAGAGGTGTTTATAAATCAAACCGCCTTATATGCTGAATTCAGCAAATAAGAAATTATCAGGTGAGGTTAAAGTGAAGAAGGGCTTTTAACCGGGTTTTACCACAATATAAAACCTGTTTACAACATTATAAAAGTTCATTCTACACTTCAATAAATTATGGAATCCTTATTGGAAAAGCACTCTCTTCAGCAAATATTTACTGCAATGACTAACTCAAGATACTCAGCCTCAATTCAATATAACAGGGTCTATTTTGAAAGTATATTGTCCAAGGATTGAAATGGTCTGTAAATCGCGAAACTCTTTCCCCAATGTGATTGAGAAATTGAGCAGGGATATTAAGTACAATTTGCAAATCTTCAATTGATGAAAAATTGCGGAAAACAAATGATGGATAATTAACTAACGACTACGATTTTGGGATGTTGTCAAGTAATCCGTCGGCTGCTGTCTTGCCCCTTAATCTCAGAGCTCCATTGAAGCGCATTGCTTCAAATCTCGATCATTCAGAACCATGGCCATATATCTTGTCTCAGAACCATGGCCATATATCTTGTCTCATGCTCCCTTCTTCAGATTCTCGATTCTCGCCTTTCGTTCATCGATCTCTTCAGAAAGCTGAGCTATTTCCTCTTGTAGCTCGTAAAAGGGTTGCCCTGTTAACAGTTTCATTATCTATTAGAAAATAACAAGCATCTACTGTTGTTTTCACATGTTTCAAGGCGAAATCAACTCTAAGCCCAGCTATCTGAACAAGTTTCAACTGAAGCCACCACCTGACAATTAAGTCCACTTCGATATTCAATTATTCATCACCCCAGTGTCCCTCATGTCCCGCATAATGAAATTGAGCATGGTAAGGAGAATCCTCTTTACGCTATGAGTAAACGGGCTACTGATAGTGTCCTCATATTTTTCAAGCATGCTCTTGGGAACTGGGACTAACTCCAGATTGATTTGACAACCTCCCTACATTGACAACGCCTCTGTAATTCTTACATTAGCCAGATGATTAATCTCTTTCAAGCCATTGAAAGTGTCCCGTAGAGTGCCCTCGTTTGTTTTCTTTTCTGTCATCTTCATTTTATCTTCAGTAAAGGATTCCGTAATATCTTTGTTGGCTAAGCCTTTTCTCATCAGCTTTCTACCAATTTCTCTACTGATAACTTCCGTCCTGACATAATCGTCTTTGCAATTTCGTTTAAGAAACGAAATTATTATCTCTCAAGCAATGAAAAATTAGTCAGGTCATCAGAATAGAAATGCTGGCTACCGCTGTAGAAACAACTAATATGTAAGAAAAGCAAATCGAGCTCAATAAAAATGCTGCATTTTTCATCTAACAATATCTAAAATTCCAAAAGCATTGCATTGATGATATTCCCCAGAATAAGGCTTTAGGAGAAGAGCATGTCGGCGAAAGGGATGTTGTATTTCTCTCGGAAGCTCTATACACGATTTGTGAAGATAAAACATGCGGACTAATTTTTAAAGGGAAAATATCCATTGTCCATCTATTTTTTCTAATTTTTTTAAAAATACATAATTTTTTTTTTGTTGGAATCCGCCTAAAGTTATATTTTATTTCACTTTTCCACTTCTATTTGAAATCTGTTAAGAAAACTAACAGAAACCTAAAAAAATGATCATTTTACCCCCAAAACGAAAATTAAAATTTCACCTTAAAAAATGCCAAAATAATCAGATTTAATTATAAATATCATTATTGGTACGTTAATGAAGTATAAAAAAATCTTAACTACTAGAGATTATAACTCAATAAATAATAAAATTACACTCATTTTAAATTCAATTGATGGTTTGCGAATTGCGAGATTGAACTATTTTTAATACTACTATTATAATTTAGCATTCTAATTACAGATATATTTAAAAAAATGCATTTGATGGTTGTGGAATTAATTTCTTTATTAACCGATGGGGAAAATATTTAAATTTAATTTGATTATTTTTGGTAATTTTTAGGGTGAAATTGTTATTTTCGTTTTGGGGGGTAAAATGGTTTTTTTTAAGCTTTTGTTAGTTTTTTTAACGAATTCCAAACGGAAGTGGAAAAGTGAAACAAAATGTAACTTTAGGTGGATTCCAATAAAAAAAAAATTGTGTATTTTTGAAAAAGTTGGAAAAAACGGGTGGACGGTGAATATTTTCCCATTTTTAAAATAAATGATATCTTATTATAAAGACATGTTCAATTAATTATGCCTTGTAAAAGAGGTACCTTTTCACTTAATGATACATCCATTCATAGTGGCATTTCCTTTAAAATGGTGATGATTCAATTTGAACCATTGATGCAGTGAAAGTTTAATATTCAAAATATTCCATTGATTCTAGAGAATACTGGAATAAAAGAACAATTAAGTTTACATTGATTCAAAAGAATACTGTAAACTTAGGGATTAAAACTCGTTGATTCTGCAGAATATCGAGAATTAACTGCTCAAATACTCACAAAGAGATTTGAAAATTGAAAATATTATTGAGATCGAACATGCCTTTAAAGGCTACAAAAGGAAGCTATTTATAATAGTAATAATTATCCTAAATTACGAAGGAAAATAAAATTCTAAATTGAAAAGGAAACAAAATTCTAAATTAGAAAGGAAATTAAAAGTCATAAACCTTAGTTAATTAGGAAACATATCCTAATATAATATAGATTCCTAATCTGCATCACGTTTACAAACTTATGGGATTAAAGTCAGGTGGTAAATCAACTAATTTTCAAGTCTTGTTAACCCATAATGGGTCCATTTCATCATTAATAGCCTCTTTCCAAAAGGTAGCACCTTAGAACTTTATTGCCTTTTCATAGGTGAGGGGATCAAACACTATAGCAACAATGATAATAATCTGTTTAAATTGTAAGTCTCTTGTCTCTTCTATTAAATAGACTATAAAATCTTGTTCAAAGGATTTTTCAGTCCTTATTCTTTTTTTTTCTTCTCGATTGATTTTGCTCATTATTAGCATTACACTTTTGACTAATTTCTATTGGTTTATCATCCTTTTGAGAATCAAAACTTTTTGAATGAAAAATCTATTTTCATAGAATATAGCATCTTTTGACTCTATTACAGTATTGATCTCAATAAAGCTATCAGGTTCTGTTACAAGAAACTTACAAACTTTACTATATTCAACATATCCCAAAAATATGCATTCAATTTCCATTTCTTCTGATTTTTTTTTAATCTTAGGTTCAAGTAGTCTTACAATAGCTCGACAACCCCAAACTTTATATAAGAAAGATTAGGTTTTCTCTTTTTCCATAATTCATAAGGGATTACTTTTGCTTCTTTAGTAGGCACCTTATTCAAGAAATGACATGTAGTTAAAAGAACTTCACCAAAAATCTTTACCAAGTCCAGTATTAAAAAGCATAAGATTAATCATTTCTATTAGTATCCTATTTTTCCTTTTGGCTACGCCATTTTATTGCGGCATATATGCAGTGCTAGTTTCATGCACAATGCAAATAGATTCACAAAATTTAAGAAATGCATATTCACCTCCTTTATCACTTCTAAGGTATTTAATTTTAAAGTCATAAAAATTCTCAACTTTGTTTTTATAAATTTTATCTAGCATTTGATCTTTAGAATGTAATAAATACACATAGCAATATTTTGAAAAATCATCAATAAATGTTACAAAGTACTTTTTACCACCTTTAGTAGGATTACTATACATAACACATACATCACTATGAATTAAACGCAACAAAGAAGTTTTTTTTTTAATTTCTTGAAAAGGAGATCTTATGATTTTAGTCTGTTCACACACTTTATATTTTTCATATATATCATTTTCATATTTAGGAATTAATTCTAAATTTACCATCTTATCCAATATTCTATTATTCACATATCCTAAACGATTATACCACAAAGATAATGAGTCAATCATGTAAGCAGAAGAAATGTTCATTTTATTGAGTTTAAGCATTCCCTTATACATGTATTCTTTTCTAACAAAGGTATCACCCTTGGACAAATAAATTTTTTTGACTCAAATACAAGTTTGAAGCCAAATTTATTAAGAAGGCTACTATATACAAGATTTTTCCTAATTTCAGGTATATCATAAACAACAGTAAGAGTTAAGGTTTTTTTTAGAAGTAAACTCTAGTGAGAATTAACCTAGGCGGTGGCATTATAACAAAAAGACATAAAGAATTTTGGCCTAAGTCCACGGGTAGAGAAAACAAATATTTTATTAAGATCGCAATTATAATTCAACTCTCCCTCTCTTTGCTTCATTTTTAGTGCTCGTGCTCTTACTAAGAGAGACCTTCACTTTTATAGCCTTCTACAAATAAAGTCCCTTTCTTACTTAAACTCTTTCTAATGCTTCTCTATCCTCTAGGCTTTGAATTAGAAAATATTCTTTATCTTTTCACTAGTTTTATATCTGTCAAACTTTATTTAATTTACTTTTGGACTAAGTAATATCCTTTCATTGGTGACTTTTGTTTTATTGGGCTTAATTCAACAATAGCCCTTATTTAGACTTGGCTTTTCTACGTGGTCTATAATCCAAAATCAAGTCAATGGTCCTATCGGCCATGACTTATTTTGCTACCCCTAGGGGCATGGTTCCTAGTCCTGCTCCCTCGGGAGCATGGCTTCTGCTCCTGCTACTTCTCTCAACTCTTGGGGAGTATGGTTTTTACTCTCCAGGGAGCATGGGTTCTGCTCCTTGCTACTCCCCACTCTGGGGGAGCATGGTTTCTGCTCCTTATGGAGCATGGCTCTTGCTCCCCACTCTTGGGGAGCATGTTTTTTTTCAACTTTTCTGTTTGTTTTTGTTGATTTTTTATATTTTCTACAACAATAGATAATTGAAGAAACAATAATAAACTCGTCTATTTTTATGTTGTGTTGGTTGAATTGATCAAGAATATGTAAAATCTTATTATATCCCATAATGGGTCCATTTCATCATTAATAGCCTCTTTCCAAAAGGTAGCACCTTAGAACTTTATTGCCTTTTCATAGGTGAGGGGATCAAACACTATAGCAACAATGATAATAATCTGTTTAAATTGTAAGTCTCTTGTCTCTTCTATTAAATAGACTATAAAATCTTGTTCAAAGGATTTTTCAGTCCTTATTCTTTTTTTTTCTTCTCGATTGATTTTGCTCATTATTAGCATTACACTTTTGACTAATTTCTATTGGTTTATCATCCTTTTGAGAATCAAAACTTTTTGAATGAAAAATCTATTTTCATAGAATATAGCATCTTTTGACTCTATTACAGTATTGATCTCAATAAAGCTATCAGGTTCTGTTACAAGAAACTTACAAACTTTACTATATTCAACATATCCCAAAAATATGCATTCAATTTCCATTTCTTCTGATTTTTTTTTAATCTTAGGTTCAAGTAGTCTTACAATAGCTCGACAACCCCAAACTTTATATAAGAAAGATTAGGTTTTCTCTTTTTCCATAATTCATAAGGGATTACTTTTGCTTCTTTAGTAGGCACCTTATTCAAGAAATGACATGTAGTTAAAAGAACTTCACCAAAAATCTTTACCAAGTCCAGTATTAAAAAGCATAAGATTAATCATTTCTATTAGTATCCTATTTTTCCTTTTGGCTACGCCATTTTATTGCGGCATATATGCAGTGCTAGTTTCATGCACAATGCAAATAGATTCACAAAATTTAAGAAATGCATATTCACCTCCTTTATCACTTCTAAGGTATTTAATTTTAAAGTCATAAAAATTCTCAACTTTGTTTTTATAAATTTTATCTAGCATTTGATCTTTAGAATGTAATAAATACACATAGCAATATTTTGAAAAATCATCAATAAATGTTACAAAGTACTTTTTACCACCTTTAGTAGGATTACTATACATAACACATACATCACTATGAATTAAACGCAACAAAGAAGTTTTTTTTTTAATTTCTTGAAAAGGAGATCTTATGATTTTAGTCTGTTCACACACTTTATATTTTTCATATATATCATTTTCATATTTAGGAATTAATTCTAAATTTACCATCTTATCCAATATTCTATTATTCACATATCCTAAACGATTATACCACAAAGATAATGAGTCAATCATGTAAGCAGAAGAAATGTTCATTTTATTGAGTTTAAGCATTCCCTTATACATGTATTCTTTTCTAACAAAGGTATCACCCTTGGACAAATAAATTTTTTTGACTCAAATACAAGTTTGAAGCCAAATTTATTAAGAAGGCTACTATATACAAGATTTTTCCTAATTTCAGGTATATCATAAACAACAGTAAGAGTTAAGGTTTTTTTTAGAAGTAAACTCTAGTGAGAATTAACCTAGGCGGTGGCATTATAACAAAAAGACATAAAGAATTTTGGCCTAAGTCCACGGGTAGAGAAAACAAATATTTTATTAAGATCGCAATTATAATTCAACTCTCCCTCTCTTTGCTTCATTTTTAGTGCTCGTGCTCTTACTAAGAGAGACCTTCACTTTTATAGCCTTCTACAAATAAAGTCCCTTTCTTACTTAAACTCTTTCTAATGCTTCTCTATCCTCTAGGCTTTGAATTAGAAAATATTCTTTATCTTTTCACTAGTTTTATATCTGTCAAACTTTATTTAATTTACTTTTGGACTAAGTAATATCCTTTCATTGGTGACTTTTGTTTTATTGGGCTTAATTCAACAATAGCCCTTATTTAGACTTGGCTTTTCTACGTGGTCTATAATCCAAAATCAAGTCAATGGTCCTATCGGCCATGACTTATTTTGCTACCCCTAGGGGCATGGTTCCTAGTCCTGCTCCCTCGGGAGCATGGCTTCTGCTCCTGCTACTTCTCTCAACTCTTGGGGAGTATGGTTTTTACTCTCCAGGGAGCATGGGTTCTGCTCCTTGCTACTCCCCACTCTGGGGGAGCATGGTTTCTGCTCCTTATGGAGCATGGCTCTTGCTCCCCACTCTTGGGGAGCATGTTTTTTTTCAACTTTTCTGTTTGTTTTTGTTGATTTTTTATATTTTCTACAACAATAGATAATTGAAGAAACAATAATAAACTCGTCTATTTTTATGTTGTGTTGGTTGAATTGATCAAGAATATGTAAAATCTTATTATATTGTTCAATCGCAAGTCTATTATTAGCTATTTTTATGATTAAAAAATTTAAAAGCCAAGAATTTCTTACTCTTGGCGTCTTCCATCATATGCTTAACCTCTAATGAGTCTCATATTTCTTTTGTTGTGGGTTTGTTGTGATACTGATCAAACAAAGTATCAAACATGGCATTGCAAATGTGTCTGTTGCAGACGTAGTCATCCTGCTCCACTTCCGTCACGTTGTAGTTTCTACTACTGTCTCATTCTCACGATCTTGAGACTTTGGTGTTATGAGAACATATACCACATTAAGGCTTGTCAAAAAGAAATAATTTTTTTTGCCAACATATAACGTTGCCACCATCAAACTACTCTAGTTTGACAAAATCAATTGCAAATTCTTGAAGAGATGAACTTGATGCCATTGTTACAGAAATAACGTCTTAAGATTGTTGGGGATATGTACTTATGGAGACTGGAGAATGTAAAGAATTGTAGTAATAATAATGGAATTTTATTGTATAGAGTAGTGTATTTATAACTCTGTATATAGGAAAAAAAATAATAATAATAGGTAAACTGCAAAAAAATAATGTGTACTTCAGGGCACGTTACAAATGTTATTTTCCTTAAGATGTTATTTGCACCCACCAATTGAGTGATGTACAAGGGTTAAGCAAAAGCGCCTCTAGGATACAATAAAACACTTGTTTACTTGCGTTGTAATTAATGAAAACAAATCTTAATACTCTTGAACGTTACAAGCCTATCAAGAATCAATATATTGTTCTTACAGAGAACAATAAAATGTTCTTACAGAGAACAACATATTGGATGTTTGATTCATAAAATACAGAGGTTATATAATGAAATTCGTTTTAGAAAAGAGGGCTGCGAAAAAAGTGGTGTAGGACCATTTTTTTTGTTTTATATCGAAATGGCCTAAGCATGGCCTCTATTTATAGATAAACTTATGCCCCTCCATTTGTGTTGTCACTTTTCATGATAGCCCTTCATTCACGGTTATTAGATCAAGATTTGATCTTAATCAATGGTTGATGTAGATTAGGAATCTAAATTATACTAATATATGTTTCCTAATTAACTAAGGTTTAGGACTTTTCATTTCCTTTCCAATTTTGAATTTTGTTTCCTTTTCAATTTAGAATTTTGTTTTCCTTCGTGATTTAGGATAATTACTACTACTACTACAAATAGCTCCCTTTTGTAGCCTTTGAAGGCATGATCGATTTCAATAATATTTCAATTTTCAAATCTCTTTGTGAGTATTTGAGCAGTTAATTATGGTATTCTACATAATCAACGAGTTTTAACCCCTAAATTCGTGGTATTCTTTTGAATCAACATAAATTTAGTTGTTCTTTTATTCCGATATTATTTAAAATCAACAGAATATTTGAACATTAAACTTCCGCTGCATCAGCTATTCGAGACAAGTGCTTCCGCTACATTAGCATGGATTTTGTTTTGAGATTACCCCACAATCAGAGGGGTATGGATTCAATATTTGTTGTTGTGGATCAATTCTCGAAATGAATCACTTTATTGCTTGCAAAAAGACTACAGATGCATTGACTGTTGCTTGTCTATTCTTCAAGGAAGTCTATAGATTGCATGGCTTACCGAGTTCTATAGTATCTGATTGGGATACATGATTTCTTAGCCATTTTTGGAAGACATTATGGAAGTTGACTAATGCTTGTCTGAATCCTGGAAGTGCTTATCACTCACAAACAAATGGTCAAACTAAAGTTGTCAACCGTTCTTTAGGAAACCATCTATGTAGTCTAGTTGGCAATAACCTGAAGACAAGGTATCAAAAGCTATACCAAGTCGAGTTTGTTTATAATTGAGCAATTAAGCGTAGTACTAGTTTAATCCCTTTTCAGGTGAATTATGGATATGATCCATGAGCTCCTATCGACTTGGTTCTAGTTCTAGATTTAGTTCGCAAAAGCAATAAGGCAGAAGACTTTATTGAGCAACTTAAAAAGATTCATACAGCTACGCAAGAGTCTTTGAAGAAGACTACTGAAGGTTATAAAATTATGGCAGACAAAAGGCGTTGAGCTTTAGAAATTCAAGTGGGAGATCTTGTTTGGGCTGTCCTAACCAAAGATAGTTCTTTGTTAGAGAGTACAACAAGCTTTCTGCTAGGAAAATCAAACCTTTAGAGATTATCGAGAAGATAAATCGTAATGCATACAGACTGAAGCTTCCTAGTGATATTTGCACTGCACATATGTTCAATGTCAAGCATCTTATTCCTTACAAAGGTGATCATAAAGAAGATGCTACCACTAACAATCCGAATTCTCTCTATCTTGGAGGGGACTGATGCATATTAGGAATCTATATTATACTATGATATGTTTCCTGATTAACTAAGGCTTAAGACTTTTAATTTCCTTTCTAATTTAGAATTTTGTTTCCTTTTCAATTTAGAATTTTATTTTCCTTCGTGATTTATGATAATTACTACTACTATAAATAGATCCCTTTTGCAGCCTTTGAAAGTATATTCGGATTCCAATGATATTTTCAATTTTCAAATCTCTTTGTGAGTACTTGAGCAGCTAATTCTCGGTATTCTGGAGAATTAACGAGTTTTAGCCCCTAAATTCATGGTAATCTTTTGAATCAACGTAAATTTAGTTGTTCTTTTATTCCAGTATTTTCTAGAATCGACAAAATATTTTGAACATTAAACTTCTGCTGTATCAAAATGGGATCTTCAAAAAAAAATTAATTGAACAATTGAAAGGTTAGAAGAAAGACTAATAGCAAAATGCTTTACACAAAAAGAAGACCTTGATTATTTTGATACATATGCACTTGTTGCCAGAGTTACTACTATTAGAGTCTTGATTGCTTCAGTTTATCATTTTGAAATCCATCTAATGGAAGTAAAAACAACTTCCCTAAATGAAGAGTTAAATGAGCAAATTTACGTGAAACAGCCAGACGAGTTTATTATGCAAGGCAAGAATATAAAGTTTGTAATCTAGTCAAATCTTTATATCGCCTTAAACAAGCTCCAAAGTAGTGGCATGAAAAGTTTGACAGAGTGATTGTTTCTAATGGGTTTAATATTCATGTTTTTTTATAAATATTTATATAGCCTATTCAATAAAAATAAATGTATCATTATTTGTTTATATGTAGATGACATGTTAAGTTTTGGTAATGATAGTGAGAGCATTAAGCTCACTAAATCATTATTGTCATCTACTTTTGATATTAAAGACATAAGACTTGCTGATATGATTTTGAGGATTAAAATTATCACAAATGATAATGGCCTAGTGTTGACCCAATCATTTTATATTGAGAAATTTTAAAGAAATTTAATTATTATGATTGTGAGTTTGTGTCAACACTCTTTTTTTATTTAAGCATAAGATTATATCCTAACACTGAAAAACAGTATCTCAATTAAAATATGCACGTGTTATTGGGTGTTTTATATATGTTATGACTTGTACTAGGCCTAATATTTCTTTCGTTATTGGAAAGTTGAGTAGATATACTAGTAATACAAACCAAGCACACTAGCAAGCAGTGTACAGAATTTTAAAATATTTAAAATAGACAATGGATTATGGTTTATATTACACTAAATATCCTTCAATTGTGAAGGATTTTCATATGTAGGTTGAATTATTGATCAAGATTATCATACAACCACAAGTGGTTGGATATTTATTCTTGGTAGAAGAACTATTTTATAAGGCTCAAAGAAGCAAACTTATATAGCAAACTCCACCATGGCTGCAAAACTTGTAATTTTGGCTTCATATAGCAAGAAAGCTGAATGGTTAAGGAATTTGCTTATAAAAATTCCTTTTTGGTTTACACCAATGCCACTTGTATCCAATCACCGTGATAGTAAGGCAACTTTGTCAAGGGCATATATCCTAATCTATAATGGAAAGTCTAGGCATATTGGTTTAAGACATAGATGTGTGACATAATTACTTACAGATGGAGGAATCACAATTGACTTTATGAAATCATGTCAAAATTTGGCGAACTCCTAAATTAAAGGCCTTGCAAAGAACATTGTATTAAAAGCTTCTAAGGAGATGGGACTAAATACAACATCATCTTATCACTAATGATAGAAACTCAACCCAACACTTGAAACATCAAGATCTTGGGTTCAATGAGCAAAGTACACAATATGTTGTGGTAGCAAGCACTATGATATTTTAATATGCATTCCAATGGTCAATACTTGATACTTATAATATATGGGAAATGATAACCTATTTAGCTTTTGATAGATTTATAAATGTTTTAGTTATAGGGACGTTTTAAATAAATCTGCCTAAGCATGTGTGTGAGATGGTGTTGCTTCCTATGTAACTTGGCTGGTTACTAAAGCACTCATGAAAATAAGATATAGACACATGGCCAATCTATGTGTCAGGTAAAGAATACTTGACAATTTTGTAAACTTATATGTGAGATATATCTGGTTAGTCGAATAAGGTCATTAGTTCAAAGCTTGTCTATTATGCCACCTTGATTAACCTTGATATGTTGTCACTTATTAAAGGTTCAAGTCCAAAATAAATCTTCATATATGCACAAGTTTTCTAAGACTGTGCGAGATAATTTTTCAAAATTCATTTATTTTAAAAATATTGGGAGATCGTTAGATTAATTTTCGAAATAAATGATATATTATTGGATGCAAACGGTAGATATGTGATAACTCTATGAAATAAGAGTTATCATGATACTTTTAGGCCTAAATTAAGATTACTTAGAGAGAAATTGAGGTGTTTTAGTGCATTTTAATGATAGTTTGCATTAGCATCCATTGTAGTTTAAGTTTAATAAAGTTTGTGTGATTTCAAATAATTGTGTGTTAAAATATATTCATAATTTTAGGTAACCGAAAGTTAAACTTTCATGGGAAGGATGTTGTAGCAATGGGCTTAAAAAAATGGCAAAAGAATATAGGTATAAAAGAATTAGAGCAAATCTAGAACAGTACAGATGTTGTAGCCATTGCTGTAACAACCAATGTTGTTGTAGTTCTAGAACAACGACAGAGAAAATCTTACGCAAAGCAATTAACAGATTGTGATCTGTAGTTTCCTAATCTAGAAGATATGTACTATGGACCTCCATTTACCCTAATTTTAAGTTATAAAAGAGGCACACATGCAAAAGAAAAGGGGGGCCGTCAAACCAAGATCAAGAACCGAAAGGAAACCACGAAAAACAAAGTTAAAGAGCAAGAACCAAGGCTGCACTAGTGGGAAGTTTGCGGGAATCAATTGGAATTCAGTTTTTCTTATTCTTTTTTTGATTTCTTGTTTATTCTTTGATATGAGAATGTATTTGCTAATTAAAACTTTGTTGTTTAGTTTTCTTTTGCAAACCATGAACTAATATTATTTGTGGTTGAGTGATAAACAATCTTAATGACTCTTTAACTGAATTTATATGTTACTGCATGCTTGTTATAGCATTTTATTGTGATAGTATTTATTTAAAGTCATTATTTCACTTGACCACCCATATAATGATACAAGCTAAGAAAGAGTCACAAAAATGTCTATCTTAGTGGAACACATTGGAACAATACTTGGTTTTAAATTGAGTTTCTTAGATTGAGTTCAACTTGAGTCCAAAAATGTCATGCTTAATCTAAAATTAGTGATGAACTAGATATAAGGATTCACCTTATAGGATAAATAGATCTTAATCGTGTAATGTTATATCTTATGTTGGTATAACAATTGGTCACTGTTATGTTGCATATAGATAAAAGACATCTAACATGCGACAGCTGAGGATACATGAGAATTCTGCCTAGTGTTGTAGCAGATGCTGCAGCAACTGAACCGAAAATGGTAAGAAATAATCAAGTCCGTTAAGAGAGTTTAATCACTCAACTACTTCATTCCTATTGATTTTATCCTTATGCTTGACATGAGAGTTCGCTTTTCTGCATATTTACTTAATGCATTTTATTAGGTAGTTTATTAGTTTAATTATTTAATCTACTTTCAATTCGAGCAAAACTGTTAAGATTACTGTAGCAATTTCCATAACATCAATCCATGTGGAGACGATCTTGAATACTTATCATTATATTACTTGTTGTGTACACTTGCACATTAACACCCATAGCATTTGAATTTATACCAACAATAAGAGCCTGATGCTATCATTTAATTCATTCTTTCTTTCATATCCGAGTAGCTAAATGTGACAAACAAGACAAGTCCAATTAATTGTGCCTTGTAAGAGAGGTATATTTTCACTTAAACATACATCCATTCATGGTGGAATTTCATTTAAAATGGTGATGGTTCAATTTGAACCATTAATTAAGATCAAATCTTAATCCAATGGCCATGAATGAAGCGGTATCATAAAAGGTGACAACCCAAATGAAGGGACATAAGTTTCTCTATAAATAAAGGCCACGTTTTGTCCATTTAGACATGAAAATAATAATCCTACACCACTCTTTTCTAAATCATCTTTTGTAAAACGTATTTCATCGTATAACCTCTATATTTTATGCATTAAATATCCAATATATTGTTTTCTACAGGAACAATATATTAATTCTTTGCATGCTTATAACATTAAAGAGTATTCAGGTTTGCTTTCGTTAATGCATAACGCAAGCATACAAATAAGTACTTCATTGTATCTTAGAAACATATTTGCTTAACCCATGTGCATCAGTCAATTGATGGGGGCACAGAACGTTTTAAGGAGAGTGACATTTGTAACATGTCTTGAAGTACACATTATTTTCTTTAGTTTATCTATTATTATTCTTTTCTTCCTACATACAAAGCTGTAAACACACTACTTGCTACAATAAAATTCCATTATTATTACTGCAATTCTACAACCATATGTTGGTTGATAGCCTAGTTGATATGGAATGTCTTGCGGTAGCTCACTACATGACTTGTCTTGCAACCATCTTTTTGACCATTTATAATTTTGTAGCATGACTTGCAACTCACATTGGTTACCTCCAAGACAAAAAAATGATGTTCATGACTAAAATGTGTCATTCTTTTCATATCTTTTTGGTATTTGCACCCGTTAGGGTAATCAATGATGGATGGATTTAGCAACGAACTCAACTTTGCATTGCCAAACCTATAACTGAAACCGCATGTTGTTATATACTTGTCGAGCAACGGATGATAAACTTGTCTAGGCAACTCAGCACAGGATTCGTGGAGATAAAATAGGCAGGGATCACAACCATATATTGTACCTTGAACATAATTTTGGCAACCATAACAGACTATATCATCATCAAAATGGATTTGACGGACAAACAAGAGATGCTTGTGATTAAAATCCTCCAGTTTTCCATCGTCATTGTACTCCTCCTCAGTGATTGCACAACGCACATGAGTGAAGTACTCACATTCGGCACAATGATAAAATGGATCCTTTGAGTTTCTTTTTTTATTTCTTTAAAATCTCAAATAGACACAGACAAACAAGTTTATTCACTATAAAAAAACTGACAATAGATGATAGCCACTTTATGACATTTTCCATTATATTATAAAAGTATGATACATTCGTAATAGAATTTCTATCTAGGGAAATTTACACTCCTCCACCTGTTTGTTTTACCTTTTTCAAAATACACAAACACTTTTCTTTTTTTTAGCGCGCCACCTAAAGTCTGCTTTTTGTTGCATTCGTCCACTTCCATTTAATTTTCATTAGTGGATTTAACGGAATGTGAACGAAATGACCCTTTTACCCCTCAAAATTACAATTTAACCAAAAATAAATGGAAATTGGAGATAAATTGGATGGATTTAATTTTTTTCAAAGGTGGATATTATTATAAATTGGAGGAAAATAGTGTTTGTTGCTTGCTAAATTTAAAAAAAATTGTATTTATTTTTTTGAAAGAGAATAAATAAATATAAATTTTCTAAATCTAGCAAGCAACAAACACTATTTTCCTCCAAAAAAATAAATACAAATTTTCTAAATTTAGTAACAAACATTATTTTCCTCCAATTTCTAACATCCACCTTTGAAAAAAAAAATTAAATCCATCCAATTTATCTTCAATTTCTATTTATTTTGGGTTAAATTATAATTTTGAGGGGTAAAAAGGTCATTCCGTTAAATTCGCTAACGGAAATTAGACGGAAGTGGATGAATGCAACAACAAGTAAACTTCAGGTGGCGCACTGAAAAAAAAAAAGTGTTTGTGTATTTTAAAAAAATAAAATAAATAGATGGACGATTATAAATTTTTCTTCTATCTATTAAAATATTGATGATAGACTGATGATAGAATAATTGTCTATCAATAATTGATGATGGCACAATGTTATTTCCTCTGTCAAAATTTTGTGGTAAAAGTTAATGTTTGACCATATTTGACCATATTTTAAATTATAAATTATAAATTTATTAAAAAAATAAAACGTGGGGTTTTAGATGAAAAAAATGTTAAAATATAAAATCAAAGTGACGCGTTTAGGATTTATGATCATATTATCAAACAAATTTCTACGTCCCAGTCTCATGATACTCTAACTCATTAACTCAAACACTCAGCCGGTCAGCCCTCTCTCAAGGCAAAACCTTAGAAATCAACCCTGTACTTAATCGATCAAGCAAAGCAAAAACTTTTTGCCGTGGTTCAAGTATGTTGTTGCTACATCGGAGTTCTTGCCCAAGAATGATCAAGATTTTCTCTTCGGTGTCTAAAGACTCCAACGGTTGTGAGATTCGAAGATAACCTGTTGGATTAGCTATGAATGTCAAGCGGTGAGGCAGTGATGGCTATCACAATGGCTAGGGTTTCACTTTTCATTCATTTAATTGCAAATTTTGCCTTTAGCCTCTTCTTATTAAGCCATCACTCTCTCCTAGTTTCGTCAAATTCATTTTGCCTCCAAATACTCTATGCCTCTTTCACTTATGTCAAATTGCCCCAATTAAACTCTAATTAACCATAGTCTCTTCAAAGCCCATCTCTCTCTTCGTTTTTTATGAATCAGTGAGCCTCTTGGAGGCTATAATGACCACATTAATCTGAAAAGCATGCAATAAATAAGACAACGAGTGGAACTACATTGGAGGCTAATACTAAGAATGTTTTGAGACAAATTGCTCCAGTCCTAGACCCAAGTAAATACAAGGATTGGCCTGGTGAGCCCTTAAAAACTCTCTTCTTTGTTAGCTTATTATTATTTTTCTTTTTTATTCTTGTTTAAGTGCCTTTGTTTTTTAACTTTATCTGGGAAAATTGATGTTTGGGGAGTGTTGTGAGTGCACTAATGCACTTTAGTTTGTTGCTATTTAATTTAGCTTTTCAAAATTATTATTGCTCCGCTCACTTTTGTTTTGTTGTTTTAANTTGTTTTTTAACTTTATCTGGGAAAATTGATGTTTGGGGAGTGTTGTGAGTGCACTAATGCACTTTAGTTTGTTGCTATTTAATTTAGCTTTTCAAAATTATTATTGCTCTGCTCACTTTTGTTTTGTTGTTTTAATCCTTTAAAGCTGGCTAGTTTTAAGCAAGTGCAATTATGTTATTTATTAAAAGGACTTTTGCTTCAAAGCCCAAGCTTAATATAGCAAAAGTTTGTTCTCGTAGTGGTATAATGAACATACTTTTTTTTTCTTTTGATAAGGTATAATGAATAGACTTGTTATAATTAGCAAAGGGCCAATTTTCCCTAATAGAAATAGAAATGTTGAAAGTTGTTGATGCGATTTCAATATTTTTCCTTCTTTAAGTTTTGTGCTCAAGCAAAATGAATAAAGTAGAATTTTAATAAGCATTTTATCTTTATTTATCTATTTTTTTATTATTATTTTTTGTTATAATAAATAACAAACAGGACAAGGTTCTTTGAGGATTTTTTATAGATTAAAAAAGATGTGATCTAAAAGCCTGATTTTTCACGTAATGCTATCAAGACTTTAATTGGAGACGTTGTCATGGTCAGTTTGATGCACCTTTTTTAGTATAGGAATGCATGCTAATTATCTAATGATGAGACATGGTTCATTAAACCTTGTGATATTGCAGGACTGCCATTGTGAATGTTGAAACATAGTTAATGTTGAGACATAGTTATCAACTCTTGATCTAAATCATTTATCCTAAAGGATAATCCAAATGATTGGCCTCTTGTCGTAGAAGCAACAGGTCAAGCATTGAAATCTAAGGGGGTAAATTCAATTCGGGAAGGGTTGGGTTGGGATGAGGTGCTTGAGGTGTATGTGTATAACCTTTTTATCTATTTCTTTTTATGTGTATTTGAGTCAGCATAAAACTTCTTTTCTGAGTTTGACGGTGATGATTCTCTTGATTCTTGTAATTTTAATTTGTATTGTTGCTTGGATCATTATTTTATATCTGGTTAACAATCTTTTGGCTAATGGCAGGTGAAGTGCAGTGTGAGTAACC
Source organism: Citrus medica (assembly GCA_002013955.2). Classification (NCBI taxonomy): domain Eukaryota; kingdom Viridiplantae; phylum Streptophyta; class Magnoliopsida; order Sapindales; family Rutaceae; genus Citrus; species Citrus medica. The sequence goes on along the minus strand of MKYO02024232.1, from coordinate 69,876 downwards.
AAACAATTCTTTATACACTTTCCACTGGCAATCTTATAATATGAAAGCAAACATTCCGCCTTAATCCAAACTAAATTTTACTGAGAGTATGTTGTGAATTTTCTTTTATCATCTATGGCTGTCTTATTTAGTTATTTCTTTAGCATAATAAGTGTTATACAATTTTGAGTTTATTAGGGGAAACTATTTGTTGGGAATTCATGGGATTGGGTTTTTGATAAGTACTTATTTTTGGCTATGAATGAATTGATCAACAAACACAAATGTCTCAGATCTTTTGAAGTATCTTTATTGATTGGGGTTCTGATTACTAATTTGTTACATGTTCTTCTTTGAACAGCTTGAAGTTTTCTCATCTCAAGCTTTCCAAGAATCTCCGCGAGAGAAAATACGGAGAAGAAAAAATTGTAATACTACCTCCTTTTTGGATTTCAAGTTTGAAATAATGCTACTTTATAATTAAAATTGATATTTAATCTCTGTAGCACTAATTTATGAGATGAAGAAACATTGCAACATAGAAATTGCAGCCCAAATTTCCCATTTCTCATCGAATCCAGCATGGTAACAATTTTCTCAGCAGAAGAATTAATTCCTCCTTTTTTCTTTACTGTTTTATTCAAAGCAAAGCTTCCTCTTCATTTTCATACTTGTAGGAAAGTTAACTGGATTTTATGGGTACACTTTAAGTTCCATATTTTATTGCAATGAGGAATTAATTTAAGTTACACCTGAAACTTGGAGTTTTACTTTAATAGATAACTCTTTATAATGATAGTGTTGGCTATATTCATTTGTGCTGTACATGCAGATTGAGTTTGAATTTGTAATGATTCTGTTGCATCCAAAACTTAAAGAGTTTTACTATAGTAGTTAATGCTTTATAATGATAGTGGGCCTATTCAATTGGTTTTGCATATGCAGGTTGAAAGCAACTGTTGCATTTGGGAGTTTTGATGGGTATTTGTTGGCAACGGGAATCTACTGAAATTTTACTGAGAATATGGGAGGAGTCTACACTACAAGATTTGATGGCTTCTTAGCTTGTAAAATTTGAAACATTTGCTTTTAGTTGCTTGAATGTCTTTTGAATTACCTTGGTTGGGTATTCACTGTTGGGTGATGTGATTGTTGGAATTATTGTTGGATGTTATTATTGGATGAAGTTATTAATATAAAGTGTTTTGGACTTAATAGAATTTGTAATTAATTTTTTGTTTATATTGAATTTGCGGTTGAATTTCAAATACAAGAATGCACAAATTTAAATGAAATAATTCATAATTTCAATATACATTCAGATCTCGTGACAAAAAATATTAATAATAAATTATGTGACAAACAAAATAATTTATGATAGAAAATTTCAATCATAAATTCTGATTGTAATTAATTTTCCTGCTAAAATTTCAAATTTTAAAAATTCATTTTTCTCACCAAATAATTAATTAAAATATTGATTTTTTCCATGATAGATGTATGACATCTAAATGTTATCATAAGTTAATGAAATATTTTTTTTCTATCATAAAAGAGTGACAGGTATATAGATGACGGATAATTTCACTGTCATCCTTCCCTTTATAATAGTTTTTTCTCATCATCTATTACCAGTTTTCTTATAGTGATTGAGCAAAGCTCGAGGAGATAATATATATTCAAGCCATTTTCCTATTTTATGTATCCCTAGACATAATGTCATTGGGCCAACACAAGCTCTTTAATTTCTTCATTTTATTAAAATGTAAAGTAGAAGTAAATTTCTCCCTTATAGTATCAGTAGGAGTAGATTTTTTTCACTGCTATAAAAGTATGTAGAGTTCCCGTGTCTCTAAGAAAAAAATAATTGTAATTATGAAATAAAAGTTAATAGCATATAATAAATATGATTTTTAAATAATAATTTTAAAGAAGTAGTAAAAATATTTCATGTTTTTTATCATACAAGTGAAGGATTAAATTAACTTAATTTCTAAGTCACAACAGTTAATACTTATTAAACACTTTATACTTTAGGCTTTAAGTTATAACTGCCCAATTTTAATACTAAACGGTGCCTTAATTAGAGATTTTGACCGAAGATATATCTTAAAACCGTGAATTACGATACTTTGAAAAATAGTTTTAATAAACAACAAAAAGGCTTGTTTTTGAAAGTTTCAGCTTTGTCAAATAAAGTAATTAAAAAAAACTCCTATCTCCATCGAGGTATATATAATTTTCGTATAAATAACATTGAGAATTGAAAATCTTGAAATCGTGTGGAGAGGGACCGTGCATGAATTAAAAAAAAAATCAACTAAAAGCTTTGATTCCTTAGACTAATTAAGTTGTAGAATATGAGCTTCTTTGACATTGACATAAGTAGGTCATATTATTTCTAATTCAATGATATTAGCTTTCGATTGAATTTTCAAAAGCTATACTTCGTTCTGTACGTAAGTTAAAGGAAGCCAAACAGTCAGAATAATGATAGATGATGTGTTATTTATTTATCAGTGTTATGAATCACTTCATCAATAATAACTGTATGTTTGAAAAATCAATTATTATCAATTGTAAGAGTGGACGGATCCGAAGTGGATCAAAAAAAAACTTTTGGTCTCGATTTTCCTCCAATTCGATTAAAAAAAACTGAACAAATCGGTTTTGGTTCTCGATTGGGAATCTTATAACCGGATCCAAACCGAAAAACCCAAATAACTTTGTAATTACGAAATATGACCACTTGATATTATCTGAGGGGCCGCAAGAGGCAAGCTCATGATTTTACAATAGTCCTTAACACACCCCAACACTTGTGTGTGCGTGTTGAACTTTCTCCACCATACTTTTTCCTCCTGACGTCCTCGCCATGGAAAAGTCTTGCAAGTGAAGCGCACATGCCTCGTTAGAACAGTATATACTGTTGAATGTTCCAGTTTAAGAACGAGACTTGACTTGGTTGACTTCGGTTTATGAATTTATATTAAAATTAAACTGAAGCTCCTCATTGTGCCATTTCATCCCGAATCTCCACACAAAAATCCAAAAAGAAAAAAATGCAGAGAGTTCAAATTCATTACATGCATTCAATCATACTCTTTATTTTATCATCGGGATGTTTTACAGCTGCAGCTCAGAAAAAACACTCAAATATAAGCATAGGCTCTTCTCTTTCACCTACCGGGAACTCATCATGGCGGTCACCGTCCGGCCTCTACGCCTTCGGATTTTATCCGCAAAGAAATGGCAGCAGATATTACGTTGGAGTTTTTCTAGTCGGGATCCCGGAGAAAACTGTAGTGTGGACTGCCAATAGAGACAATCCGCCAGTCTCCAGCAACGCTACCTTGATGTTCAATTCTGAGGGGAGAATTGTCCTGCGCTCAGGAGAACAAGGCCAAGATTCCATAATTGCCGACGATGCTCCGTCTGCATCTTCTGCATCTATGCTTGATTCGGGCAGCTTTGTGCTTTACAATTCCGATGGCAAAGCAATCTGGCAAACTTTTGAGTATCCGACTGATACCCTTTTGCCAACTCAACGTCTTCCTGCGGGGACCGAGTTGTTTTCTGGGATTTCAGAAACTGACCCTTCGACAGGGTTATTCCGGCTTAACATGCAACATGATGGACATCTGGTACAATATCCGAAAAATACTCCAGACACAGCTCCCTATTCTTACTGGGCATCTGGTACAAATGGAAAAGGTGATAATGTGAGCCTAAATCTTGATAAAAATGGCCATCTTTTTTTGCTGAATTCAACTGGCTTCAATATTAAAAATTTGACAGAAGGAGAAAGTCCGACAGAAGGGATGATGTATTTGATGAAAATTGATTCGGATGGGATATTCAGGTTGTATTCATACAATTTGAGGCGGCAAAATAGTACGTGGTCAGAGGTCTGGTCATCGACATATGAAAAATGTGACCCAATTGGTCTTTGCGGATTTAACAGCTTTTGTGTTCTAAACGATCAGACACCTGATTGCAAATGCCTTCCAGGATTTGTTCCAATTAGCCTAGGCAATTGGACTTCTGGCTGCGAACGGAATTACATAGTAGAAAGCTGCGGAAACAAAGCTATTCAAGAACTGAAGAACACTAAATGGGAAGATGTTTCGTACTATGTTCTGTCGGAAACAACCGAAGAAAAGTGCAAACAAGCGTGTTTGGCGGACTGTAATTGTGAAGCTGCGCTGTATAAAAATGAGGAATGCAAAATGCAAAGGCTTCCTTTGAGATTTGGTAGAAGGAACCTGGATGATTCAGGCATTACTTTCGTAAAAGTAGATGATGCCACTTCATCATCTCCTCAAGCACCATTCTCCGTAGAAGGCAATAAGAAAGAACTCTGGAAAGACATCGTCATCATTTGTTTATTTGTTGCTGTGATCATTCTTATTTCGGCGGTCACTTTTGGAATTTTCATTTACAGATACCATGTTGGGTCATACAGAAGAATTCCAGGGAATGGCAGTGCCAGATATTGTGAGGATATTGCTCCCTTGTCATTTAGTTTTGCAGAACTAGAGAAGATAACAGATGGGTTCAAGGAAGAAGTCGGTAGAGGATCATCTGGTACGGTTTATAAAGGGGCAATGATCAACGGCCAATTAGTAGCTGTAAAGAGATTAGAGAAGGTGTTAGCTGAAGGGGAAAGAGAGTTTCAGACGGAGATGAAAGTTATCGGGAGGACTCACCACCGGAATCTTGTCCGTCTACTTGGTTATTCCCTCGAAGTATCGAAAAAGATCTTGGTTTACGAGTACATGAGCAATGGTTCTCTTGCTGATATACTCTTCAATCCAGAAAAACAACCAAATTGGGTTGAAAGAATGGGAATTGCTCGCGATATTGCTAGAGGAATCCTCTATCTACATGATGAATGCGAGACTCAGATCATCCACTGTGACATAAAGCCTCAGAACATACTCATGGACGAGAATAGGTGTGCTAAAATTTCAGACTTTGGATTAGCAAAGTTGATGAAGCCAGACCAGACTAGAACATTTACAGGAATTAGAGGAACAAGGGGATATGTTGCACCAGAGTGGCACCGGAATCTACCCATTACTGTGAAAGCAGATGTATACAGCTTTGGAGTTGTGTTGCTGGAGATCATCTGTCGTAGAAGATGCTTGGATCAGAATCTTCCAGACGATCAAGTTATTCTCGAAGAATGGGTTTACCAGTGTTTCGAGAATGGTAACCTAAGCCAATTGGTAGAAGATGAAGAAGTTGACGAAAAACAATTGGAGAGGATGATCAAAGTTGCACTGTGGAGCATTCTTGATGAGCCATCGCTCCGTCCTTCCATGAAGAAGGTTTTGCTTATGCTGGAAGGAACTGTGGAAATCCCAATTCCTCCCAATCCTACTTCTTTTCTTAGTGCCATTTAGGCAAAGTTGTGTTTGCATAGCCAGAGTTACATTCATGAAAAATTGTTTTCTTGTTTACAACATCTGTTTCCTTGTTATATCTTGTTAAATAAGATTGATTGCTCGAAATGATTGATGGACATGCTCTTATTTTAGAAGTAATAAAATTAAATTGCCGGAAAAATCATACGTAAACCTTTGACATGACAAAGTAATAAAATCTGGAAACTGATTCCATTCATCTGTCTAGTTTTCTTCCATCCCCTACGTATCTATAAACCTCTGTCCCCAGTGCCTTCAACGGATAGCTGAGAAAATTCCGGCGGTTTTGTGCAATCCTGGAAGTTCTTGCCGTAAATTTACAGTCAGATTTGTTTCGGCTGATTTATTTTTTCAAAGAGCTAAGAGACGTTGAAATGGTCTTGCACGCGACTAAAATTTAATGTGCCAGCTGTGTTCCCAGGGTAACAAAGCTTTAAATCTTGAAAATAAGTTTGAATTTCTTATTTTCATTTTTAATTTTCTGTTTTTTGAACTTACCTTGACCTTGTATTATTGCTTGAATAGATAGGACTATAAGCTGCCAAAACAATTTACAAGTTGATTTACCTTATGTTGTAAATGGAACAAATAATCCCGGCCTGTTTGGTTGGTTAATTATCCAAAAATACTGGCAAGTCTGAAATTGACACGTTATTGGCAAATAAATTATTGCTTAAAAATTTTTCGGGCCACCCACGACCTGATATATCCTGCAAGTTTCCTCACCATAAAACTGAATATGAAGATCACATAATCAGATCGAGTTACCCCAATTTAAGACTGATTGCGTTCGAAAATAAAAAAAAAGTATATATGATTAAAAAGTATGCATATATATTTCACAAAACTAAATGTTATGTAACTTTTATAGGTACGTACATACACTTTAATGCATGGACTTGACCGAGTGGATTTTGAATTTGTGGAGGCAAACACTGGCGGACCCAGAGTGCCTGGTCTAGCAAAAAATTGTTAATAAATGCTCTTAAAATTACAAATATGGCACTCCAGTTATAAATTTTTCTCAAATTTTTTAATAACATTAAAATCTCAACTTAATTTTTAATACTATATTTCAATTATCTACTGGATGATGAATTTTATAACTTATAAAATTATTATTTTACCATCTATAAATAAATGTCAGATTTGTTGGGACTTAATTGAGAATTCAATTGGGTCCCTTAGCATTACTTATGTTTTAAATAATCACTACCCAACCCTTTCAATTGGGTCCCTTAGCATTGCTTATGTTTTAAATAATCACTATCCAACCCTTTCATTAGTGGTCCATTTTCTTTAGTTATTCTCTCAAAGTAAGAAATTCTATTGCTTGAAGCCGGGAAATTTGCAACATCAATATTACTTTTGTATTTGAATTCAATTTTTATTTCTATTCATTTTCTTTTTGTTTAGTATACGCATTCCTAATGTTCCTGTTATTAGGTGTATTTTTATCTTATGAAATTTCATATTCATTTTAAAATAGAATCTTTTCATTTTTCATTTTAGCACAAGGTAGTCCCGATTCTAGAATTTCAAAGTGCCGGAAGTTTGAGAAAGCTTCAAAACTGTCAGGTTTAAGAGGCTCAAAACTTAAATCACATAAACCGCACGATTTATACATTTTCCCAAATTTTCCTATACTTTAAAATTCAGGATTCAAACATTTCTATAGGATGGGACACTATATAGTTTTAGGTCAACCCTGGAGATTGAGATGACCAATAGACCGGGCCGTCACCAAAGCAAGGCCCATGCATGCTCATGCCCGTGCCGTGCTGTGCCCACTATGTGTTTTATGCCATGCGGTGCTTAATTTTTTTACTTAGGCCCGGCCTAGCATGTCGTGCCATGGGCAGTGCCGTGCCTAAGAAAAAAAGTCCAATAAGTTTTTTTCTTTTTTTTAAAATTTTTAAGAGTGTATACTAAGTTGTTGGCGTACTTTTTTTAAGTTTATATTTAATAATAATGTACTTTTCTTAGATCTATGCCTTTATTCAAATTTAATAATAATAAACTAATAATAGTAGAAAAATATAATATTAATTACTAAGTTTGACCTTATAGTATTATAATATTTTTAATACTTAACAAAAATAATAATAAAAAAATTTTCTTAAGGGTTAATTTAATTGTTAACTTGGACTTATATAGAGTCATAAATCATAGTTCACAATAATATTAATGCATATTTATAAAATCATGATATTTATAATTTTATTCATTAAAATCTTGATATCATTATTTATTTAATAAATTATAAATATAAATCAATTATAGTAAAATTTTACAAATAGCATAAAATTGGATATTTTAAATTCATTTAATTATTAGTTTTAAAAAATACTATAATTATAATTTTAAGTTTACTTTCATTAAAAAATAAAACGTACTTATTGCGGGCTTTTTTATCGTGTCATGTGTAGCCCATCTCTAATCATGTTGTGCTTTTAAGACCCGCGTTCCTAAAATTCTAAGCCCATCACGGCCCACATTCGTGCCGAGCAGTGCAGCGTACCTCACCAAAACGTGCTCGTGTCGTGCCGTGCTATACGGACACGTGTTGTGCTCGTATTATGTCATGTATTGTCCAGTCCATTGACCATCTCTACCTGAAGGTAGGATAAAAAACTTTATTTAAATTTTGTCCACCCTACTTCCTTTCTTTTTTTTTAATGTTAGGATTGTCCTGCCCAATAAATGTCGATTGAGTTCATTTTCCAAAGGGCTTGAATTGAAATGATTTGCTAGAAAAAGAGGAGCCATAACAATTAACTCTATACATATGTTGCTTAGATTGAGCAGGAAAAATAGAATCATCTTAGAAAACAAGAAATCATTCTTCCAAACAATATTTCTGCCGTATGAATTATGCCAAATTAATTAAGAATAATAATTATCTATAAAAAAATTTCAAAATCAAAATCTAATTATATATAAATAGTGATTAATTAAAATTAATCAGTGATTAAATAATAAAAAAATATCAATTCTCATTGAATTATTTTAGGATTCATGTTCATTTGACATTTTGAAATTCCTGCCAAATTTGTTTATACATTATTCGCATACGAGAAAAGACACCGAGACTCTCAAGGTTTGTATAGTCACATTTGTATAAAAACCCTTTTTTCACTATTATGGATGCCCTTTGAATATATTCAAAATTTTTATTGTAAGGACAAATACAATATTAAAATAATATAGTAAATAAAATAGCATTTGTATAAAAATATAATATTGGAATCAATTCAATTAACAAAATAATATATGTACTATGCAAATTACTTTTTAAAATTAAACTACTATAAACTTGCCCTGACATATTTTATTAATACAAACATTCATTTAAGCAAAAAATTGGCTTTAAAGTTTATCCTAAATATAGATATAATATTAAAAGATATATTATAAATAAAATACATAAATTTGTACATTATTTTGACATTAGATATAATTATTTTAAAATTATTAATCTTTCAAATAGATTTTATTTTTGTTAAAATATATCTTATAGATTAATAATATTAAAAAATAATTCTACTTAACATTGAAAATAATTTATGAAATATATATAATTTTATATACTAAATTATTTAAAATTATACTTGTATTTATTATAAAAGTTTAAAGTCAATTTTTTAATTATTATATTGAAAGGGTGTAATAGTAAAGACAAGGCCTGTGAGACTATTTATGAAACTAAAAGGTGTAGTGTGACCATTTAATCAAATCTTAAGATAAATATTAGTCATTCTTAGAAAATATTTGACAAAAGTTTGTCATAGATGAAAAAATTAATCAAATTATGTATAATAGGCTCGTGACAGATAATATGTCATAAATCCATGACACATAAACTTTGTCATTTGAAATTTCTTAGCACAAAGGTTCGAAAGCAGTTTCAAGATCATCATCTAATAAAAGTGCATGATGGCACAAACCGTTATTGTTTGGCATTTTCTCAAAATGGAGCTCCACCAAGGTGTGTATATATTTTTGTATAAAATAAACAGAGATAGTTGAAAATTTAGAAAACATGAATATTAAGATAGACATTTGTCACATGTGAAAAATTAATTAAATTATGCATAATAGACTCATGACAAATAATATGTCATCAATTCATGACATATAAAAATTACGTCCGAAGTTTCTTAACACAAGCTCCAATAACATTTTCAAAACCATTTATATAATAGGGCGCATGATGGTAGAAAAAGGTCATTGTTTTGCCCTTTGTTTTAGATGTAGTTCCTTAAAACTATTCTCTAAGTGCAGTGTTCACATGTTTTGAAATATTGATTTAGAATTTTATAATAGTGTCAAATATTTTTGCATTATACTAAGTTGTTGAAAATTTATTTTATAGCAATGTAAAATATTTAACACGGTTATAAAATTCTAAATTTATATTTTAAAAAATGTGGGCCAACGTACCGGAGAACGACCCTACATTCGTATAAAATAAATGAGGAGGGTTTGAAAAAGGAGAAACCGTGTCGAGAGTGACAGTGGAAGTAACTTTTTCTTCAAATTGCAGCTGAAACTTTCTTAGACCAATTAAGTTATAGAATTTTGTCAATGAAAATACAATTCATCGATATTAGCTTAATTGATTTTCAAAAGCTAGACTTCATTCTGTAAGTCCTGCGAACTTGATAAAGGATTTCAAATTTCGAAAGGTGATAAGGGTGTTTGTGGATTAGATTTTGTGGATTAAACATTAATTTATATCTAATTTTTTTAAAAAAAATTGTCAATAGATGACAGAAAAAAACTATCATAAAGGAGGTAGATGACAATAAAATTATCTGTCATCTATGTAACTATCACTCTTTTATGATAAAAAAAAAATGCCATTGAGTTATGATAGTGTTTAGATGTCGTATGTCTATCTTGACAAAAATAAATATTTTAATATATTTTTTTGGCGGGAAAATTAAAATTTTTTAATGTGAAATTTTGACAAGAAAATTAATTTTTGCTTGTGAATTATTATTCAGTTAATTTCAGTAGGTATAAATTATTTTGTTTGTGACATAATTTATGATTAATATTTTTTGTCACAAGATTTAAATTTATACTGAAATTATGAATTATTTGATTTAAATTTATGCATTCTTGTATTTGAAATTCAACCACAACTTTAATATGAACCAAAAATTAAACTATACATTCTATTAAGTCTAAAAACACTTTATATTAATAACATCATCTAACAATAATATCCAACAATAATTCTAGGAATAACATCACCCAACAATTAATATCCAACCAAAGTAATTCAAAAGACAAATTCCAGCAACCAAGAGCAAATGTTTCAAATTTTACAAGCTAAGAAGCCATTAAATCTTGTAGTGTAGAACTCCTCCCATATTCTCAATAAAATTCCAGTAGATAAACTCCCATTGTCAACAAATACCCAGCTACGCTCCTAAGTCCAGCAGTTTCTTTCAACCTGCATGTGCAAAACCAATTGAATATACCCAACACTATCATTATAAATCGTTAACTACTATAGTAAAACTCTCCAAGTTTTGGATGCAACAAAATCATTTATAAATTCAATCTCAATTTGCATGTGTGTTGAGTGTTAGAAAATTATTATTTTACATTTTAAATCTTACTAACGGCATTACTTTTATGTATTTAAGCCTCTTGTGATTTAATTATGTATGTTTTATTTTAATTAAGTATTTTATGTATTTTGGGGACATCATGGTCATTTCACAATAAACGAGAGATTAAACAGTAAAACGGACATCATTTTTTAACTCAGGACAGTCGAATTAAAAGTAGCATAAAAGAAAAAATGACACTATTCACTTATACAGTAGTAATGTCTATGTTACTGTTCACAACATTGTTCATATATATGAAACGCATTGACCAATAATGTGGCATTGACTGATGAAGTACCACGATCCTATTGGACTAAAATTCTTATGTACTGTTGATCGGTGACGTGATAGCATATTAGTGGACCAAAAATCGTGCGTACGGTCCATGCATATACACGGATTTATTTACAACCAAACCGCGTCACTATTCAAACCGCGTGGTCAAATCGTGTCACTATTCAAACTGCGTGGTTAAACCGCGTACTGTTAACCGATGACGTGACGCAACCCTTAGCGTCCAAAATATTTTTAATCTGATAGCCATTATTAAAAAGAGAGCTCCCTCCCTAATTTGATATCCCTAAATTCATTTTTGAGTTTAATTTCTGTAATTTCTTATCCATCTTGTATTTTCTACCTATTTTAATAAATTTTCATTTTACCCCTAATTCAATTATGAGTACCTAATTTTCTTTCAAATTTGAGTTGAATGTGAAGTTTCGACATATTTCATGGACTTTATTTGATAAATTTATTTTCTCTTCTCCTCTAATTATTGTGGATATTCTGACTTTTCATCAACAAATAATAATAATCTTATCTAGATAACGCACTAGTTTAACCAACTCCCTAATACAAGGTTATTATTATTTATCACGATAAACCCTTAACACCATATTGATTAGAGTGTGGTCTATGAGAAGTGGAAACCCCCCTCATAATTTAATTGGCATTAATAAGAAATATTTAGCTCATGGTGTATGTTGATGCAAATACAAATACCCAAGTGTTCATTTCAATAGATTTTGCCTTTAATTTATTCCCGCCATTCTAATTTAAATTTTAGAATATTTCAAATCATTTTCACCATAAATCCAACCATCCTCATAGAAAATTAATTTAACATATAATTAAAATCCACCTTCTCGTGGGATCGACACTCGTCACCATTAATATAATCTACAATAGATTTGTGCACTTGCGAGTTCAATAAAATTTACATAACAATGTGCAGCAGAAATGAATATAGCCAACACTATCATTATAAAGAGTTATTTATTAAAGTAAAACTTGAACTTTCAAATGAACTTAAATTAATTCCTTACTGCAATAAAACATGGAACTAAAAGGGTACCTATAAAAGGCGTTTAACTTTCCTACAAGTATTAGAATAAAGAAGAAGCTTTGCTTTGAATTAAAAGTAAGGAAAAAAAGGAGGAATGAATTCTTATTCTGAGAAAATGGTTACCATGTTGGGTCGATGAGACATGAGAAATTTGGGCTGCAATTCCTATGTTGCAATGTTTCTCAATCTCATAAATTGGTACTACAGAGATAAAATATCAGATTTAGTTAAAAAGTAGCATTATTTCAAACTTGAAATCCAAGGACGCAATATTACAATTTTTTCTTCTCCATATTTTCTCTCACGGAGATTCTGGGAAACCTTAAGATGAGAAAACTCCAAGCTGTTCAAAGAAGAACATGCAACAAATTAGTAATCAAAACCCCCATCAATAAAGATGCTTTGTAAGATCTGAGACATTTATGTTTGTTGATCAATGTCATTCATAGCCAAAAACAAGTATTTATAAAAAACCCAATCCCATAAATTCCCAACAAATAGTTTCCCCCAATAAACACTTATTTTGAAGTAAAAACCACATCATGTTAAAACCAATTCTTATCAAATAACTAGTGCCTTTTTACAATAATAACAGTAAACCAATGAGATGATTGAAAAAATTAAACTAAATAAGTGACCCCCAAGCAACTCATTAGGTACTTATCCTGAAGCATTATTATATAGATGAATATTTATTACAAATATCTCAGTAATGACTTCATAAAAAGTGTTACCAAATGATATGGATTTGATAAAATATAATCATCTTCCTAGCTCGCCTCTACCTGTTTTCCACTGCTATTGTACATGACAAGTGAATATTTGAGTCAAAATGCAACAAAATGACCAACTCCACAAGATTGAAATAACCAATGGATTTACAGCCAATAAAGCCATATAAATTACAATTGTTCTCTAATAAAACAATGCAGGGAAATGAACAGGTCAGCTTTTGTGTCTGCATGCATGTGAAATGTAGTGATTAGTGAGAATGGGTAAGAGGGAGAGCAAGAGCAAGTTTTAAGAGAGATTTAATGAAGTCAACTCTTTCACGTAATGAGAAATGGGCGAATCACATAATTTAATATCTTTTTCCAATTTGAAAAGACCAAGCAAGCTTTACATGATAGTGGAAAGTTGCTTTTCCAGGATGGTAGCATTGCATTTGCAAAACCACAGTAGGATTTACGAGGACATATGAAATGGTAATCCCAACAAATATAGAATGATTTAACACAATATATTAGGGCAACTTTATAATTATTGTTCTGTGAAAACATAAAATCAAAAGAAAACTTATTATGCCACGGTATGAATGACTGCAAGAGAATGAAGAATTGGAAACAACTATTTTAGACCATTAATTGTAACAAGAGAATTTCACACAAACTTCCTATAATTGGCAACCAAATTTATTTTCAGTCTTTAATACATATTTGGTGCATAAAAAATCAGTTACCCTCTTTAGATAATAAATCACCTCTCAAGATAAACTACGTAAACACATGAAAACCAATAAATTGGTTTAACTCACTCACTTGGACATAATGCACACCATATATTTTTGTTGGATTGCTAACTAATTCAATGATGGAATTGCCATTTGATTTTCTAAAGTCTCGAAACCTAGAAGAGCTATTTGTTGAATCCAGAAATTTCCAAGTCCCTGTACACATCCAAATATGCCACTAGTCAAATATGCATTGCAGTAAAATTTTACTATATCACCATAAATTGTACCACAACTCGGTCAATGACTTTATCAATTAATTAAGCCATAATGATTGATATAACTGATGATAGGATTACATTGCAGGATCACAACATCTGCCTCAGAATGCATTCAAACACAGAAAAAATATAACTCTCGAAGCAATTATCAAAACCCATCAAAATAATGTCAAGCATAAAAATTGAAGTATCATTGCACCATGGCATCCACTGAAAACACAAATTCACTACAAAAGAGTAATTTGACCATACAAACACAAAATTTAACCAAACTAACTTGCATCAACACAACCCAAATTCACAATCAAATTAATTTAAGTAACCAAAAAAAACTAAAAAGTACCAGCCTCATTGCCCTAGGCCCATGCCTGTGCCCGCTCCCTCAATGATCTGAGACCTTCCACAGGCTTTAAAACAAAGAAAACAAACCATAATCCAAAAAAAAAAAAAATGGAGCCAAGTCGCGATTGCTCCGGTTAGAAAGGACACTGGTCTCAAAGAAGCCATTTTGAAACTGAAACCGACACCGAATCCAAACCAAATCTCAGTTTTTTCAAACTCAGATAGATCGCACAGCTCCACATGTAAAGCAACCAAGAACATGGATAGCACTTACCTACCGAGTCTACTCACCATTCTCCTACTCTCTGTGTGTTTTGCAGCCACATCATCATCAAAAGCAGCAACGACTCAAATTCGACGGCCTGGATTTCTTTACACTAGAATTAGAGGAAGATGCACGCCACAATTCTGGAGTAGCAGGAGAGAGGCGTGGCCGAGGATGATCCCACAGACGTCGATGTTATCAAAGGTATTCGGATCGAGAGTGTACGAACGATTCAGATCTGATCTGACGCTTTTGGAATCGACGACGAGGAACGATGACGAGAACGCGTTTGGTAGACTAGTGAGGCAGGGGACTGCGGCCTTGCTCAACTCGTATGCAAGAGAGGGGTTTCCCTTCTAGCCATGGCAAGTTAAGACTTTGTTTATTCAGGCTTTGGTATCAAAAGAAGCTGGTTCCCGTCAAGCCAATATGTTTTTAATTGCCAATCAGACTTGTAATTAGAAGGGAAGGGATCCCCAACTAATGAAATTGGTTCTCACATTCTGGTTAAAAACAAAAACCATAATCCAAAAATAAAATGAAATTAGAACCCTAATTTCCTCCTCCTCCCGAGGAGCAACAAGAAACCCAATCGCGTTGCGTTGCGCCATCACCATTCGTGTTCCTGGTGGCCGGCTTGAATTCGATCAATGGGTCTGTGATTTGGGTATTGATTTGCCGTTCGATCTGTGGTGGTGGTGACCGGTTGTGTTTGGAAAACCAAGGGTAGGGAACAGTCCGCCGGCTAGGGGTTTCAGTAGTGGTAGCGGCTGATTGATTAAGAGTGACAATGAGTATTTAGGGTAGGGTTTGAATGTTGTGTGTAGGGATGGTAATGGGTACCGTCCGCAGCGAGTTTGTCGTTATTAAATTTAAATCCGTATAAAATTTAAATTATTAGATTCACCTGTAACTCGTAGCAGATTTTATTTTTTTTTAAAAACCCACCTGCAGCGGATTTTAACAATTATCAAACTTGTAATGGTACCTGGCAGATTTTTTGTGGTTTTCGTATTTAAAATAAAAAATATTTAATATATAAATTTATAATAATAACCTCAAATTTCATATAACATACTCAATTTTATATTTAAACAATGTAAATAAAAATATCTAAAAATAATAATTACATTTCATATTATCATTTAAAACAAGATCCAAGAGAAGATATTTATTTCATTCACCACCATAAGTACCCATCCAACACAATGCCTATAATAATAATTAAGATTAATATTTTCAAATACTAATTCGAAGGGAAATGTCTTTAGTTTTCTTTAGGTTGTGATTTTAGAATGGGAGATGGGTCACATACACACATACACACATACACAACTTTGAACCTTTGGCTATTTAGTAATTTGAATAATGACATTATTTTCTTTATACATTTTTAGATTAAAATTAAATTAAAAATATTTGAAAAAAAATATTACGGATTTGGTCGATATCCATGCGGGTATCCACTGGATATAAGGTTAATACCAAACCCACACGCATCCATGTGCGAATTTTAGTTTATAATACTAAACCCGCCCGTAACAGGTAAAACTACTCACAACGGATGGGTTTTGGCGGGTGAGTTTGGGTGAATTTACGGATATAATTGTCATTCCTAACTGTGTGTGAGAGTGAGAGTGACTATTGAGTAGAGAGTGTTAAGTTTTAGCACTTAGAAAATTTTTGTTTTTGTTTACATTTACTTTAAACGCAACATTTTGTTTTATATTATTTTAAAAAAATATTTCATAATCTTTTTTTTAAAAGGAAAAATCATTTCATAATCTAAACAATGCGTTTTGGATTTAAAAAAATATTACTTTTTAAAAAAATATTACTTTTATATTTAGTCAAACATGGTCAATGTCAAAATTTTATCACAACATTTGTGACTGAGTTAATTTCTATCACATGTGTATCACAAACTATTGATAGATAAATATTTTATCATAAGTATATCATTAATAGTTTGATAGGTCAAAATTCTATCACGACTCCATCATAAATACATGATAAAATGATTTTTGTCATAAAGTGGTTGTCATCTATTGCCAATTTTTTTTATAGTGATTCATGATTTTACGAATTATAAATTGTCAATCCAATCTAATTTATGGATTGACGAATTCAATTGAAATCCAATCCATATATCTGCAGATCGGATGCAGATTTAACCCAATCCATATTTAATCCGTCATTTTTCAAATTAAAAATTTTTCATTATATTTATTCTACGAACTAATTAAGTAAAACAATTAATATAAAACTAATTTTCCAATCAATTAAATTCAAAATTAAATAAGATTTAAATAAATTAAGTATTTAAATAAAGTTAGAATAATACGTCCAAAGTCTCAAAATATAACACAGTGAAAAGAAAAAAAATCTCATTTGTTTAAATTAATGCATGAAAATTAACTAAAATTATAAAAATTAACTAAAATTAATTGTTTAGAAAGCTTTCTTTGCTTATTTAATTATGCAATTATTTAACTATGTTTATTGTATATTATTGTCGGATAAGATATGTATAGTGTTAACGTAACTACCTTTTCACTTATTTATTTATTAGTAAGTAGTAACGCCACATTGACAAGTATTTTTAATTTAAATAAATATATATTTCTTAATTTTTTTATGAAATTACGAATTTTTGTGGATTTACATAAGTAAATAATCTATATCTAATCCACCAACTACGGATTTTTAGGAGAACAAGGCCACCATTTTATTATTGCTTGAATAGATAGGACTATAAACTGCCAAAACAATTTACAAATTGATTTGGCTTGTGCTGTGAATGGAACAAATAATCCTGGCCTGTTTTGTTAATTAATTATCGAAAAATGCTAGTGAGTCTAAAACTTACACGTGTATTGGCAAATAAATTATTGATGAAAATCATTTCAGGCCACCCACAACCTTGAGAAAGTCTATGATACATTAAAGATAATACAACCAACAATTAAATGTGTGACATGTGTTATTAAATTTAATACAGTTATCACTTGCATGTTGTTTTTTCAAATAACAAATGAAATAATATCATTTGCTTATTGTATAGCCGACGTGGAACTCTGATATACTCTAAAATTTCTGCACAACTTGTTATACATCAAGTTTCCTAACCATAAAACTGACTAAGAAGATTGCATGATCAGATTGTGTTACATAATTTAAAACTGAATTCAAAAATAAAAAAGTATATATGATTATAAAATATGTACACTAGCAATTATCGATTCTCCTAAGAGACCAAAATTATGTATTCCATAAAGCATTTATATTTGATAGTATGATTTAGTATCATGTTGTAATTAGATGCATGCACATTATATGATTGAGATGTGACTGCCCGTGCAATGATGTTATTTCTACCAAGTGCGAGAGGTTTTTTCCTTGCTTTGCGCACACGACGATGATCCTAGTGAGTGTGATAGTTATTTCTCCTTACTAATATTTGGTGCAGTTTTGTCATTTATATATATATATGATTTCATGTTTGCTTATGTATTATATTAAATGTAAAGTTATGTCATATAATTATGTATAAGTATTAATTTATTTATATATATATAGATTATATTCACTCACTGGACTATAAGTTCACTATTTTCTTATTTATTATCCCATTTCTCCTATGTTTCCTCATGTAAGGTCGGCTTTAGAATATCTGGAGCCTTAGGCAAATTTGTTTTATGAGCTCTCTTTTTATTCAACAACTTCAATACAGGAGCTCAAAATTCATTTTATCTTTAGTTCTTAAATTAAAAAATAATCAAGAAGATCCTTAAAAATTTTGAAAACAAAACCTGAAATTTACTTTCTTTAGTACTTTTACAAAAACAAACAAACAAATAAATGAGAATAATACTATTTTCGAATAGATCATTTAGAATGGTAGCATATAAAAAGTTGAGATGATAAATTGATGATTAGATAATAGAGATGGATTTTGTATTTGAAGAAACTAATCTTTTGCTTTTTTGAGTGAATAATGCATGTAACAATTTTCTTTGTAGAGAAGAGAATAAAAAATATTTGCATTTATGATTTTTTAGATCATAAGGTTCTCAATAGAAATTAAAAGGAATACTAAAAATCAAAGATTCTAATGTTAAATAATTAAGCTTTTTTAGAAACTAAAAAGGTAAAAAAAATATTTATTTTTCTTGGAAAAACTAATAATGAATAAATCAATGGTTAGACAGTATTATTAATTATATCTCTTTAACAATAAGATTACCAAATATAGATTCTTTTATATAAAAAAATAATTCTTAATTATAGGATAATAATTATTAATTAAAGGATAATTATTAATTAGAGAGATGTCTAATAGGCTTTACCATCATGTATAAATTTATTTTGAATCTTTATTAATTAGAAAATTATTAATGAAATACTAAAAAAAAGATCTCCCTAAATTTTGGGGTCCTTAGGCGACCACTTTATTCGTCTATACTTAAATCCATCATTGTTCTCATGATTTCGTGCAGTTCAATTTTTCAATCAATTGAAGTTAGGCCATGACACATATTACTACATGACTAATATTTTGAGCATATTTAGGTTTATATGAATATGTATTTAAGATATATTGAGATGTAAAACATGCGCATTTTGAATATGTTATATATATATATATATTCATGGATTAAAATTTGTTATGAACTTTATATATAAGACTGAAGCAAGTAATACAGCGGCAATTACATGATTTGCCTTGAATCCGACAAAAGGGTTCGGGCGGGCCATGTTAGTAGTTGCCACACCAGTCAGTAATTTTTTATTATATTTTTTTTTTCGGGTTTAACAAGATTGTTACGCAACTTTCCGATTTTCACTTTAATCCAGATTTTGTAATATTTTATTTATTCTTTAACGTATTTCGTAATATTTTGGTACTTACTGCATGATTCATATCATATGAATAGTATAATATTAATTCGTCGAATTTTAACAAAATTGCATCATTTGAAACTCGGAGTTCAAATACAATATTTCCCCAATTTTAGAAAATCTTTAGAGTTTGTATAGCTTAATATGACTGGACTCTGCTGCCTTTAAAATCTAATATTCTTTGATACAATAAATTCCTTGACCACCTAAGGCCAAAATGACCTTATCAAGCAAACCTAACTTTAGTCAAAAATGGATGTCGAAAAAAGACGTCGTGCAAAATTAACGTTGTGAAGTCTTGGTCTGCATAAGACTTTTGCTAAGATTTTTGCTCGATGGCCATTCTTTTTTCCCTTCTTTCTTCCATATACTGAATGCAAGCATGACTGCTTTTGTCAGTCAAAGCTAAATGACTTGCATAGTACGTTTGATCATTTTTTTTTCCTTCTGTACAGGATATGATGCCCAAGACTCGAGCGTTTGATCTTAATTATTATTCCATTAAACAAGAGAAAGCATAGCTAAGCCAATATTGTTTTGTAAATCTCCAACTGACACGAGCAAACAAGACTTATTGAGCAAAGTTCCAAGAGACATATTAGGCTAAAGCTACAATGCCGGGACACAAGTCCCCGGTACCATGCCGGAGTAATTAATTTACCGTTGGATTTAAGTTCAAGGAATCCAACGGCTCAAATATAATAATTTTTGAAATTAGAAAATAATTGGCTACCTTTGCAACCGGTTACACACACTGTATTTTCTTCCTTTTTTTTTACAAATTCATCTCTCAAATCCCTAAAATTTTTCCATTCTAAAATCTAATCGCTCTCTCAACGACGATATTTTCTCTCTGAAATCTCTCATTGACAAATTCGGTCTCTCAAATCCCTAAATTTTTCATTCTCAAAATTGGTCTATTTATGTTCAAGCCCTAATTTTTTCATTCTCAAATTTGATATCTCTCTTCAGGCCCTACATTGCTCAGTGGGAGGCATGAATCAGAATGAATAAATGTATTCTTTTTTTCTTTTTTAGTAAATTTCTAATTTTTGAAATTTGGCTTTCTCCTTCAAAGCCCTAACTTTTCAAACTTGATCTTTCTCTCCTGAAGCCGTACATTAGCTTGCTGGGGAGCAACGCCGAATGAATAAAAGGTATTTTTTTATATTTTATTTTGTCTTATTTCTTATTTTTGGAATTTGCATTTCTCTCTGAAAGCACTAATTTTTCAAATTTGGTCTCTCTCTCTCAAAATCCTACATGAGCTCAATGGGAAGATGACTCGTAATGAACAAAAGATATTTTTCTTTCTAAATCTTTTTTATTTTGGTTAAATTTCTAATTTTTAAGAATATGGGTTTTTGCTTTCCATATTGAATATCTAAGAATTTGGATTTTTGGTTAAATTCTTATGAAACAGATCTTGAATTTAATTTTATATTTTTTTTCTATGGCTTTAAGTGTTCTTGAGCATTTTGTTAGATTCTCGTCAGGAAACTCAAGATTTCATGATGGGTGTGTGTGATTATTAGGCTTTCCCCCTCCCCTCTCTTTAAATGGCTAAGTGTTTTGGGTAGACTATGGTCTTGGAGCTTGGATTAATTGCTTATTTATTGTGATAGGTTTTGCTCTGAAAATTTTCATTTTTGATTGTAGTTCATATAATCAATATTTCTTTATTAGGCAGTGATCTAATAAACGCTGGACTTTTTTTTTAAGATGGATCTTACTATTTATTTCTTGTACAAACTCTGGTTAGGTGTTGACTCAACACTTGGGGCTGGAGCATATATTCTTGTTGGAACGGTTGCTAGAGAGCATTCAGGACCGGCACTCACCCTTTTGTTTCCTTATAGCTGGAATAGCTTCTGCTTTTTCAGCCTTTTGCTATGCCGAGCTTGCAAGTTGTTGGCCATCTGCTGGGAGTGCCTATCATTATTCATACATATGTGTTGGAGAAGGGTGAGTCCTTGTTACCTTTAATACTGGTATAACTAGTAATAATCATTTCTTAGAGATGTAGTTTATTGATTCATATAATTGGATCTTGTTTCTAAAGTGGGATAAACTAGTGATTAGCTGGAGCATAGTAATCGTTATTAATGTTTTGGTCTAATAAATTGATTTAACTTAGTTGATGTTGTATTTTGGCAGTGTTAGGTGGTTGATTGGCTGGCTCTGATACTTGAGTACACAATTGGCGGGTCTGCTGTTCCTCGTCGCATATACCCGAATCTGGTCTGGTGAATTTTATCGAGCTTTGATTGTATATTTATTTACTTTAGTTGTTACTATTGAGTCATATGTGTTTTGCACTATCAACTAAATTGGAATGGTTTAATTGTATTATTTGTTCATTGAGCTTGTTTACTTTTTCCTTTCCCTTATTTTCTGTGAGTTACTTTTTTGACAACTAATCATCTTTGTATTGATTTGAATTCATATATTTTATGAGGGAGGTCTACAATTGCCTATGCAATTTAAACGTTTCTGTTCTTATGTTGTTGTTATTAATGTTTATAGGCTGTGCATTCTTCCTTTCTTTTTGGCTCATCAAGAAATTCCTGGGCTTGACATTATTGTTGATCCCTATGCTGCAATTATTGTACTTTTTGTTACTGGACTCCTGTGTGTGGGAATCAAGGAGGTATCCATTTGTTCCTTTCAATTGTATTTATATTTCTCTTATCACTTTTTTCTATATATATTTCTGTATTGATTCTCAAATATGTCCCACCTGATGAGGTGCCAGTTCTATCCACACTTCAGTCATCAATTGATTCTGTATCATTGCAATTTAGTCAGAGTTCTCTGGCTATTAGTGGGGAAAACCTTGTTGATGTTGGCACTTTGAAATAAACTCAGCCTTGCCAAAAAGGGTGGAGCAGCCAGTTATCCTTTTATAAAACGAGTTCAAGGTATTGCGCAACCTTTGTATTTGGTCATCTAAACCTTTAAAATATGCAATTCTTGTAAATTTTCAAATAATGAGGTGCAATTTATTATTGCTTGATCAATAGCTGCTCTGATTGGTGTGCCTGAATTCACTGTGTGGTAATTTTCCTAATTTCAAAAGTAAATATATTCTTAACTTGCCATGTGCTTAATCAGAATATGAAAAACTGTGTTATCTAATGTAAATTACATCTCTTTGGAGTGTGTTTGAATTATGATCCTTTCACCATCATATTTAAATTTATGGAGGCTGGATTGAGCTGGACTCTTTGATATATTACTCTCTGGATTCCGCTGTGACATTTATTTCTTTTACCATGCTTTTTGTACTTTATCTTCTGGGTTCTGCTTAAGTGTTTAATTATGTTTTATATGACTATTGCAGACATTTATAATGAAACAAGCAAACAGTTGCTGGACGGACTGTAATTGTAATTATGTTTTTATATGACTATTACATGCATAGGGGTGTTTGTATAGGGATGTTTGTTCTTACATATGGAGCTTCAGATTTGAGCCTTCATTATGTTACCTTTAACTCTTTATGAGTTTTATTTCTTTTCTTTCATAGCTTTCTTTAGCAGTGGAAGATTTTGCTACTATCATAGATTTTTTCTACTGGTTTTAGGCAGTCTTCCAGCTGTTTTGGGCTTTTGTCTACTGTTTCTAGGTAATTTTTTCACTTTTGTTTTGGATTTATTTATGTTGTTTTTAGGCATTTTTCACTGTTGTTTTAGGGTAATTTTTATTGTTGTTTTGGGCATCTTTTTCTGCTTTTTTGGGGCATTTTTTATTGTTGTTTATTGGTTATATTTGCTGTTTTGGTGCTTTTTTTCTTGCTATTTTTTAGTGTAATTTGCTGTTGCTTCTTATTATGATTAACGGCTATTTTTATCTTATCGATTAACTTGAAAATTTTAATTATTTGCAGGGGAGAATTCAACCGGATATTGCTTAGTTCTACAAATTATCTGGCATAAGTGTTTTACTAGAAACTTTTTGATGTTGCGCAACCTCTTGGTTTACGAATACGAATGAAATTGTAATTAGTTTGTAACTCAATTTGACGATGCTTTTATTTTTTGGGAGATTATGCTTATAATAATTTTTTTTTCTTTTTATAGCCTACTCTCATAAATGAGTGCTCTTGATTTTCATTATTTTGTTTTTCATTAACAAATTTCTTTTGAAATAAGTACTGTAGTTTGTTTTCACACAATTAAAAAAAATGAAAAAATTGTGATATAATTTAATCCAAAATGATTTAAGATATACTAGGTTCTAAGCCCTCAAATGTGCCATCAATTTGTTGCAATCTTTAGGTTTGGGGGGTGTTATTGGTGATATTGAAATTCAACGTCGTCAATTTTGGACGTTTAGCATATGGATTTACCGTAGGAAGATCTTCGCTTTATTTTTCCTATAACAATGATCATAGTGATGTTGCCTTTTTCTTTCTACCATATTTTCTTTTTATCCCTCAATATTTTTTTGTTTTGCTAGCATATTTTCATTCATAAACGATTGTAAATTTCAATTGTGCTTAGAATTTTTGTGACTCAATAATTTAAAATATCCACCATGATTAGTTTGTTTAAAAAAAATCAAACAAAATACACCTAAAAAATATTATTATGCAACAAATAAGAATAGTGATTTTCACTTGAATTATCAAATTCTTTTTCAAACTATTATTAGACTAAAATAAGGAAAAAAATATTGGATAGATATGTAATTTTATTATAATTAATTGGATTTTTTTTTTCAAATTACAAGTTCTTTTTAAAGCCATCATTTTATCAATCGTGTAAAAAATAGTTAGAATTAAATTTATATGTGTAATTTAATGAACACATTTATAATTTGTGTATGAGTTAAATAAAAATTAGTAAGTTAGATAAATTCCCAAATATAATTATTGGGTATAAGTTGAATTTAATTCAATTTAATGTATCTTTATTAATAAAATCTAGTTTAGTAAAATAACATGAATCTAATGAGTAATTAATGGGGTTTCACCACAAACATAAGATCAAAATATTCATGTGTATGTATGCGCGCACACACTCATGTCTCTATACATATAACTCTATAATATTACAAGAGCTTTGAATATTTTAAAACGCAAGAGATTTGATAATTCCAATTCCATAGCAAAGTATTTTGTTTATTTTCTATTATGTTTTACAAATTTATAATTTATAAAATTCTATTTTTGTTACTATTAACTGTATTTTTTTCATAATTTTTTAATTAAAATATTATCTTAATTAATATTTAAATAGTACACCGTTTTAAAGTGTTTAAAATTCTGGATAGTGACATGAACCATTATTGAGCTAACAATTAACCGACAGTTTCCAGAAATATGTTAATTTAATTATGCAAGATAACAATGAATCGTTTATTTGATAACGGTTAGCCGATATCTTCCAGAAAGAAGTGTATTTGCTTATTTGATTCTGGTTTTGATAACGGTTAGCCGATATCTTCCAGAAAGAAGTGTATTTGCTTATTCGATTCTGAAAGAGAACGGTGAACCTTTTTTTAGATAATGGTGAACCGATATCATCCAGAGAGGTATATGATTGCAGATAAAGATCCGTTAAGGGCAAAGGTTAGCTAATAGCAATTGCAAAGTTATTGGACAAACACGGCGAACCAACATCCAGGTAATGGTGAACCGCCATTTTAAATTTTAAAATTTTGGGAAAGGTGTGTGTGATTGAAACGGGCAGGAAATTTTTAAAATTTTTACTTTATTCAAGACATGTGACATTTGACGTCAAACATGCAACCCTGACGTCCAACATGCAACAACTGACGTTAAACATGAAACCTACAATATTTTACGTCAAACATGCAAGCGGGACGTCGGACATGCAACAATGGATGTTAAACATGCAACCTGCAACACTGCACGTGAAATATACAACTTATCACGTAAAGTTCACAACCTTGACGTCAAACATGAAACATGCGAGAATATTCCAGAATATTCTTTATTTTGGCTTTATCCAAAACATGCAACATCGAATGTCAAACATGAAACCGAAACGGCCGACATGCAACAACGTACGTTAAACATGAAACTTGCAATACTTCACGCGAAATATACAACTTATCACGTTAAGTTTGCAACTTCGACGTCAAACATGAAACGGGCGAGAATATTCAAGAATATTCTTTATTTTGGCTTTATCCAAAACATGCAATATCTAACATTAAACATGCAACCGGGACGTCAGACATGCAACAACGGACGTTAAACATGCAACTTGCAACACTGCATGTGAAATATACAACTTATCACGTAAAGTTTGCAACTTCGACGTCAAACATGAAACGGGTGAGAATATTCGAGAATATTCTTCATTTTGGCTTTATCCCAAACATGCAACATTGAACGTCAAACATGCAAGCAGGACGTCGGACATGCAACAACGGACGTTAAACATGCAACCTGCAACACTGCACGTGAAATATACAACTTATTACGTAAAGTTTGCAACTTCGACGTCAAACATGAAACGGGTGAGAATATTCGAGAATATTCTTTATTTTGGCTTTATCCCAAACATGCAACATCGAACATCAAACATGCAAGCAGGACGTCGGACATGCAACAACGGACGTTAAACATGCAACCTGCAACACTGCACGTGAAATATACAACTTATCACGTAAAGTTTGCAACTTTGACGTCAAACATGAAACGGATGAGAATATTCGAGAATATTTTTTATTTTGGCTTTATTCAAGACATGCAACATCCGACGTCAAACATGGAACCCCAACGTCTGACATGCAATTTATCACGTCAAGTATGCAACTTTGATGTCAAACATGAAACGGGTGAGAATATTCGGGAATATTTTTTATTTTGGCTTTATCCAAAACATGCAACATTTAACGTCAAACATGTAAGCGGAACGTCGGATATGCAACTACGGACGTTAAACATGCAACCGACAATACTGTACGTGAAATATACAACTTATCACGTAAAGTTTGCAACTTCGACGTCAAACATGAAACGGACGAGAATATTCAAGAATATTCAAGAATATTCAAGAAAATTCAAGAATATTCTTTATTTTGGCTTTATCCAAAACATGCAACATCCGACGTCAAACATGGAAGCCCAATGTCCGACATGCAACATCAGACGTTAAACATGAAACTTACAACATTTCACGTAAAATATGCAACTTATTCAGCACATGCAAATCTAATGTCAAACCTGAAATCGAGACGTCAAACATGCAACAACTGACGTTAAACCTGAAATACTAATTTTTTTATTTTCAATTTCTTTATTTTTTATCATTTTATTTAATTATATTATATTGTATTATATTATTCAATTTCTTTATCTTTTTCTATTAATTATATTATAAAAAATTATGTTTTGACATTTTATTTAATTTTATAATTTTTTTAATATATTTTTAAAAAAATGGTGCAACCGGTTTGTTAACCGGCTGCACCAAGTCTTTGGCTGCCAAATGGCAGCCAAAGACAGCCGGGCTCTCTTTTTGAGAGCCCGGCATGGTGCTGGGTGCAATGCCCCCGGTATTGTAGCCAAACCCGACATATTAAGTCATTTTCCCTATACGTGAATCCCTAGACATGGTGTCACTGGGCCCAGTATGAGCTCTTTTGCCTTTCCATAAACAGCGCTGATATTTGGCCTGAAATTTTATCTACTGAAATTAACATTTTTCATTGAAGTCAAACTAAAATTAGGAGATGGCCCCTCGCTCGTCAACCGTCTTCAGGTGATAAGTCATTGGCCGAAAAAAAAAATGATATATTCGATATAACAGAATCTCGCGATAAATATCATTTTTCTTCCATAAAAAAATAAAATAGAAGTAAATTCTTGGCGAAATTTGTTAGTACAAGTAGATTTCAAGTTAATCTGAACAGATTTTTAGGCTACATAATAATTATATATGGGTTTCTCTAAGTTACGTTAAGTGTAACGTACATTTTTTGTCTTTTTCGTATAGGCAAATTTCATGTCAGTCCTTGGTTTAATTGGTTTTGTTATTTATGGATTTATTTGTCTTCTTTGATCAATTATACATCTATTTCTCATTCTTATTAGTGTTCTTTTTATTTCTTTAAACAATAGTATATGGTTATCAAATTCATATAAGTCTACAAATTCAGAATAAATTTCTGGTCCTAAATTTATTATTCCTTCTTTCTCTTGTTCTAATAATTCTATTTTTTGGGTTATTAGATTTATGTAAATTGTTATTACATTTTCCCAACCTAAGTTCATTTGATCTAGGGCTTCTGTCATTAGATGTATTGTATTAAAAGCTTGTTGATTCATGGTAATGCTTCCTTTTTATACCAATTCACTAAAAATTTTATGAATTCATCTATAAATTTCATTTTCTTTTCTATAATAATTTCTCCTCCTAATGTATCTATTGATCTTTCCATTAAGTCTTGAACTAATTCGATTTCTATATTTCTTATATTGTTCTTTTCTGTCTTAAGAGATATTATTAAATTCTTTATTTCTTCTTTCTCGAAGACTCTTAGTGTATATAGGCTATTAACTATATTGTCTACTGGGTTCATTTTTATATTATTAATTGAGCTAATTAATATCAAAACTAATAATAAATTATGTCCAGTGTTACTAAATTTTTATTGCAAAATTTGGATTATGGCTCTGATACCATTCACTTGGGTGTATTTTAACGTATTAACATAAAAACATAAAAACATAAAAACATAAAAACAAAATATAAGGTACAAACATAAATAAAATAACAGCTAAAGTAATGGAAACAAAAATAAGAATAGATAATGCAAATGATTAAACGTACCAGATAACAATTTATAAAAATAAATGAATTGATTAAATTCTAATGGCTTATTCAATTTTATAAGTTTTAGTACGTGGCGTTGTTACCAGGCACAAGGTGCTTTCCGAATTCCCACAAGGAATTTTTCAGAAAAATTTAATCCTTTGTCAGGCCAGTAGCCTCAAGCCTCTTGTTTCCAGCCGATATACTAAAATTTAGAAAATTGTATTTCAAATAATAATTATTCTTCCAGTTCTTCATTTTCTGAATTATGCATATAAGAAGGTTCAGCTTCATAGTCTGGTCGTTCCATATATGCTTTTGCAACGTCAAGATATTCATCTATTGTTAATAATATAATATTATGCTTTAAATTATCAGTTTCTATTCTTTCTATAATTTTCCTTTTGATCTCTTGGGGTAGATTGAAGGATTGGACAGCTAATAAATCTTCTGTTCTAACCAGTTCTTGTTTACTGAACAAATAAGAACTTTGTTTATAAGATCCTAAATTAAAGTCTATAATCATCATATATTCGTTATATGTTATTTTAGTTGTAGGATCTATCATATGTTCTTTTGATTCTCCTAAATAATATTTGTGATTCATGATATTAATGAAAATTTTCTTTCTTTGAATTAAACTCTTCCTCCATAAATCTCTTCATCAGAGATCATCAACAAACTTCCGCCAACAGATAAGGTTCAAGAATTATTACCCAAATTATTCTCCTTCTTAAGCTCTCCGATCTGCTTCCAGTGACCTGCAGCCTGGTTGTCCTTATTCCCTCAACGGCCTCCTTGCCTCAACGGGATCAGCGGACTCAAACGGCTTTACTGTATGGATTCTGATCGTCGTGCTCAAAAGTTGAATAGATCTAGGTTTCTCTATCCTTTCTCTGGTGTTTGTTTGTATTCTGATCAGTGATGTTTTGATTTTGGATTTAGAGTTTCAAGGAATTTAGTTCATAATTTTCAGGGAATATGTTACTATGCAAAAGATGAGAATTTCCGAATGATAAGCTCTGAGAGCTTTCTCTTTCCCCTTTTCCTTTTATTTCAAAACTCCTTTCTCTATACAAAGTTACATTACTGCCCTTTTATTATTGGGCTTTTACATCATTGCTTACATCATTGCTTAGCTTACATCATTGCTTACATATCCGTATTATTACAACTTTTTTCTTTCTGACAAACACGTGTCTTCTTTATATCGAGCATCTTTGACAATTTCAACTTCTGCTTTTTATCTTGTCGGACAGCTCTTTTGCTTTAGTCTTTGTCGGGCATCTTTTTATTCTGTCTGCCACTTCTTTATTTTGGCTGATTGCTTGCTTCCATAAGCTGATAAGCTTGTTGAATAGTTTTACTGCTACTGGGAAATCTCATTGTGCTTATCTCGTTGATTAGCTCCAGTAGAATATTTGATTGTGTATGGCTGTCTTCTGCTGTGACAAGGATGTAGTTTTGGAATCTGATGATGGTTCTGAAATTCCTTTTGTATAAATCCTTTGCTATGCTCCATATTGCTTTTATTCCTCGTGCTCTTCTGGTTTGGATCCAGTTTTTGGTAATCTGAGGAACAATGGTATATTCGGTTCCTACTTCTAATTGGAAATTTTTGGTTATATGTCCTACTGAGATCATGTAAAATGCTTGGTATTCTACATTTTGGTAGTATTCTGGACTTATGGTGTAGAATTTGAGGTATATGGGTCTTTTTTGGGCAAACTTGGATATTTCTTTGACTAGTAACTCATCCAAACTGGCTATTTCCCTGAGGTCTATATCAGGGTATACTAGGTCTAGATAACCATATCGGGCTATTTTCCCCACTAAGAGTGGATCTGCTCCTTTAGTTGCTATCATTCTGGGGTACATATTTTTTCCTGGTGCTTTATGGATATTATTGTTATGGGAACATGTGGAATAAATCCAAGTGGAAAAGTGTTTATATTCTTCTTCTTTTGAATTCAAGGGTTCTTTCTCCTCTTCTATCTGGAGATTGTTTATTTGGATGAACTTTTTTGTAGGGCTTGATTTTGGTGGTTCAACTTCTATGGAGATTATATTCTGATTTATCACCGGATCAGAGATAGGTTTATTTTCTCTGATGGGTCCACTACTGCTTCCTTCACCTTTAGGGCTGGTGTTTATGGGCACAATATTTTTTGGGCCTTTGTTTATTGAGAGTGCTTTTGTTAGGTCATTTATTTGAGACACTAACAAATGTACTCCTTTCTCATGGGCCTCTGAAGCCTCTTTTATGTAATTTATTGCATCAATGATGTCTGATGCTTCTGTTGCCAATCTATGTAGTTCGGCATCTATTCCAGATAGGATTTTGTCTACTTCAGGATCCATTTCCAAATTCTATGTTCCTGCTCAAAAAATCTGCAAGAAGATTATTAATACCTTTTATATGGATAATTTTGAAATTATAATATGACAAATATGCTTGCCATCGATGTAGTCTTCTATATTGCGGTTCATTTGGTAAAATTTTTGTAATCAAAGAGCTTACTTGAGAGTTATCTGTTTCTACAATAAATGGTTTTTGTAATAGAAATAAGGAAAACTTTTTAATTCCTTTATAAATTGCAAGAAGTTCTTTTTCATGTACAGGATAATTGACCTGTGCTTGATTAAATGTACCACTTGTGTATCTACAAATTTCATTTATATCAGTTTTGAGTATAGCTCCCCAATGTAAATCTGATGCGTCAGTTTGTATCACTAACTTATCAGTTTCTTCGGGTAATCTAAGCGAAGGGAGATTTTTGCATTCTTCTTTTAAGGTTTTAACAATTTCTGTATGTTCTATATTCCAACCTCGAGTATTATTTTTTCTAAGTAATCTTTGAAGTGTATTTCTCTTTTTTGCTAAATCTTTTATAAATCCTTCTGCATAATTTAGACATCCTAAAAATCTCTGTATTTGTTGTTTATTTTCTAATTTATCTGGGAATTCGCTAATCTTTTTACCTATATGGCTTTGAAGCTTAATCCCTTGTTTATCAACAATCATTCCTAAAAATTCTATTTTCTTGTGTTCTATAATTGCTTTTCTTTCTGATAGTACTATACCCTCTTTTATACAAATGTTTACAAATTCTTTTAAATGCTTTCTGTGGTCTTCTATTGTATCTGAAGCTATTAACATATCATCAACATATACAATTATATATTTATAGTCCTTAAAAATTTTATCCATTCTACATTGAAATATCTGGGGGGCATTTTTTAATCCAAAAGGCATCACTAACCATTCATAATGGCCTTGTGGAGTGCTAAATGCCGTATAAGGAATACTATCATCTTCCATTTTTATTTGCCAAAATCCTGATTTACAATCAAATTTTGAATAATAAGATTTGTTCTTTACTAAATTTATTAATACTTCTTTATTAGGTAAAAAATATCCATCAAATTTTGTATACTTATTTAATTCTTTATAATTTATTACCATTCTAGCTTTTCCTCTAACTTGTTCTGCTCTTTTTCTAACCATAAAAGCCGGGCTATTATGTGGACTATTACTATGTCTTATTAAGTGTAAATTTAGCAATTCTTTTATCTGTATATTAAACTCTTCCCTGTCTTCCTCTGTATACATCATAGGTTTAAGTCTTATAATCCTATTTTCGATTAATTCTATTTTTGCTCTGGGATGATCTGCCCTCCATAATGCTAATGGGTTTTCTTTATATACCTTTTCTAATTGTGATTTTATTGTTTCAAGTTTTATATTATAACTCTGTCCTTTAGAAATTAAATAATGTTTTTCATAAATAACCTGATCACCACGCTGGGCTGGCTGAACTCGATAAGGTTTAAATTCCCGAGGTATGCGAAGGATATGGTTGCAAGGGGTTTTAAGAGTAATCATATATGTTGTCTGTTGGTAATATTGGAACTGTTGTATAAAATCATTACCTAACAGTATATCACAATCCATTTGATTGTATTGGAATACTTGGTTTATACGGACAATTTTGCTTCCTACTAAAATTTCACAGTTTAATAGACTTTGATTAATATGTTGTTTATCTCCTGTTATACCAATAAGTTTTATTTGTCCATTGATTTTCCATTGACTAGATAAAAAGGTTTTCATAATTGTTATTTCGCTACCTGTATCTATCAAAGCACATGTATCTAAATCTTTTTCTACTATATTAATTTGTATATATACAGACATAGGGTATTTAATATAAGCTTGTTTTAACATGTTTCACAAATTATCTTTTGACCCTCTATAATTAATGTAATTTGATGTTTTTCAATCTTATAGTATTCTAAACTATTTAGAAAGCTATTTCCTAAAACTATATGTTTTTCAGAGTCTGTAGTCATAAAAGAATCTATATAACAAGAGACAATTATTCTAATTCCTTCAATAATTAAAGGAACTTTTACTTCTTGTTTACATATATGTTTATTCCCATTAAAATCAATATATTCATATGGAATATCTTTCTCTTTAATTAGTAGTCCTTTATTTTTCGTATGATTCATATAATTATGACTTGTTCCAGTATCTATTAAAATAGGTAATATAAGGGTATATTCTATTCCGTTAAAATATTGTCCAAATATCCTCATAACATTGTTATTCCTTAAGGATCTAGCTAAAACTAAATTATTTATATTAGTTATCTGCTTATTAGGATTTTGTCTTCTGGATGAACTTCCTCTTAAAAGAGTTCTTCCAGCAAAGCTTATAGGGATTATAGAATTTTCATTATTTTCATTTAAAAATTGTTTTTTATCATCTATGTTTAATTCATAAGTTATAGGAATTTTATAATCTTGCATAACGGGTTCTATCAAAGTTGCAATATCTTCACAATCCTTATTTATTTCAATATAAGGTTTATTTCCATAGATTTCTCCATAATTTGAATTACAGAAGCTGTACAATGCAGAATAATGTATAGTCATTAATCTATTACCTTCTTTCATTAGATTGTTTTTAAGTAGTTTAAAGTGTAAGCTGAGTGTTTCATCTATATTTCTATCCTTAATATGTACACAGTACCTAGGATGACATGTAAATAATAGTTTAGTATAACATAGATTTCCTTCTACTGTTCCTAAATGTCCTATACTTGGATCATGGAATCGTTGATCATGTATTGATAATACTACAGGGCTATCTATTCCTTCTTTAAAAAGGGATTTTATTAATATTTGGATTTCAGCTAAATATACATATTGTATTTTTTCTCTTGTTGTCTCATTTTTTACTTTTCTAAGTGCTAGATCTATGGTTCTTTTATTAATTAGACTAAATCTTATATTTCCTTCAGCTTGTGTTATAGTCACTGCCTTCTCTTGTTCATAATACTCATGTAATACTATCCTTTTTCTTTTAAAAAGATCTCTTAATTTTTGTACTATTCCGTATTCTGGTTTTTCAACATTTAATTTTAAAAGTTTACTATATTTTTCTTTATTAAAAGTTGCTACTAGGCTATATCCACCTTTATTTTCTTCTCTCTCTATTTCTTCAATATTCTCTATATCTTCTGTTTCGACTATATCGTTTTTATTCTGATTCATTATCAGTAGAGTCTTTTACTACATATATCTCTTCTCCTTCACATTCTGATGGATTACTTATTTCTTCTAATTCTTCTTGTATTAAATCAAAATCTTTTTGTAAGATTCTTACTTTCTTCTTTTTACATTCTGTGCTGATATGTCCTATTTCTCCACAATTCCAACATTTACACTTTGTTTTGTCTAAAGGTTTTGTTTGACTTTTATATTGACTTTTATATTTCCTCTTATAATAACTCCTACCAGGTTTTCTATATTTTCTTTTAAATTTGGTGTATTTTTTATATCTTTTTTCTTTTTTATAGAATTTTCTCTTTCTCTTATAGGGTACAGAACAACCCCATTGAGTTGGCATTTCTGTCTTTTCACAACATATTGTTGTTATATTTTTACTCTTTTTTATTAGATTTCTCTGTATACATATATCACTTAACCTTAGATTTAAAAATCTTATTCTTGCTCCGAGTGTATCAGGGAGTCTACTTGTCATAATTTCTTTTCCATATTCATTAATGAAATAACTATTCCAAGGGTAAGGTAATTTAGAATAATATAAGTTTTTATAAACTTCTTGATCTTCCAGACTTATATATTGTTCATAATAGTATTTAGTAAATTCACATGTATATTCTTTAATAAAACACATATTGCAAATTGTTAAGTTCAATAAGTTTAATCTTGCTCTCTGTTTTTCATTATTTGCTTCTTTTTCTGAATTTTCTAACCAATCTTCTCCTAGGAATTCACTGGCAATGTATTCTATTATTCTTTCTATACCTAAAGCATTGCTTCTTCTAAATGCTATTTTTGCTGAGTCTTTTATTAACAATTGTGTTTCATCACTTAAACCTCGCCACCAATTAAATATATTTCCAGTAAAACTGGTTAATAGAATATCTACAAATATATCTATTTTTTCTTCATCTGTTGTTACATTCCAGTCATCAGTAGTTCCATTATATGTAAAAAATAATTTCATTTGTATTCCCCATTCAGCTAAGGTTTTTCGTGGATCTAGTTTGCAATCTAAGTTTAAAAATGCTCCACTATTACTTATAGGAATCAAAGTGTCCTGATTAGGTATAAATTCTTTTTTCCATGGAGTCTTTCTAGTAGTAGGGATATATTCATAAAAAGGCTTATGTTTTTTCTTGGGCATATTTCTATGACTTGGTTCTGCTACATTAGGTTTCATCTCTGGTCCTCCTGCTACATTCATTTTTATTTGATATTCTTTTTCAAAATCTTCCAAATCACTAAGATTTATATCACTGAATTTTTCAGTTAAGTTATCTAAAGTATTATCCATCATTCAGAATTTGATTCAGATGGAGTTTGTTCTTTTATTTCTATTTTTTCTTTTCCTTTATCTTTCTTTTTTATTTCTGTTATTAACTCTTCAGATTCTTTTAATATTTTAGGATATTGTGTTTCCATAAACCAAAAATCATAACTTCCCTTTTGGGGTTTTTGTGTAGGTTTCTTAAAACTTGTTCCACCTATTCCTGTCTTAAGTATGTCAAGTCGATCTATCTTTTTATTCTTCTTTTTACTCTTTTGTACTAATGATAGTTCTATTTTTATTTTTCCGATTTCTTGTTTTATTTCTTTTATCTCATCTTGGAGATTTAAAAGAATTTCTTTTAATTCTCTTATTGTTGTTTCCATGAAATTTTTGGGTGCTGAATGATATTTTTCATTTTAAATGTATGTTACGTTGCATGTAACATAGGCTTGACCATTATATATACCTTGAGTCCTAATAGATCCCATATCTCCGGACATAATTTCTTAGCACGCTGATGAAGGTATTCAGTCAGCGATTTTGACCGAAGATATAAATCTTAGAATTGCAAATTAGGATTCTTTGAAACAATAATTTAAATAAACTCAACCCTCTAACCACTAAGAGAAAATTTTGTCCTTCCAGTCTTTTAGCTTTGAAACTGCTCTTAGCTTCTAAGGCCCGGAGATGCTGACTTCTTCGGCAGCCTTCGAAAATAGGCACCTATAATTAATTAAAATGCGTATGATATTTTGGAAAACCCAAAATATTAGATATAATATTGCATGCCTCTCTCTATGAGCTCGGTTGTCTGTGAATGCACGCCTTAGATCACCCAAGTCAAGTAAATAATAGAGATCAGTAGGAGTTGGTGTTTAGATTTAGGTTCAATACTAAACTTTTTTTTTTGGTTGACTTTTTAGAAAGATGCAATTAGTAGTTATTAGATAAAAATATAAAACTAATTAAACCTTGATTGTATATTGATATACATGCATTATGCATATGTGGCAAAAGATCACGAAGAATTTAGTATAGATTAACTCAACACCAGATCTAAATACATTTAGCATTCAAAACACCACTAAAAAATCACATTTCAAATCGATATCTTCTTTTATAGCTAATATCAATATAAAAAAAATAGTATGACAGTTATGTCAGTCTCAAAATATAAAAGCTCATAGTCTTCTACAACTTAATTGATCTGTGAAAGCTTTAGGTAGAATTGTTGTTTTCACGCACTGTCCCTCTCAACACGCTTTCTAGATTTTCAACTCTCAACGTTGGAAGCTCATATGAAAGTTATTTATGCCTAGATGGAGATAGGAGTGTTATTATTAATTTTTTTTTAAATTGAAATGAAAAAAGTGAAGTTTAGAAAAGATTGTCTTTGTGTATTAATAGGCAAAATTCAATCTCACCCATCAATCAAGAGAAATTAAACGTAAATACTAAAGTTTAGGAATTGTTATGGACTGTTGTGGACTTGATTTTCTCTACCGTAATTCTCCCAAATCTTAGGCTTTAATTTCTCATTTTTCCTTGTACAATATTTAATCACTTGTATAAAGCTAGAACGTACAGTAATACAATTGATATCGTTAACCATTCAAACTTTTTGTCTTAATATGGTATCAAACTATTTTTAAGCTCACACGAGTCATTGATCCTTGGCCTTGGCCTGTTTCTTTTTTTAATTTTTTTTTCCTTCGAGCATTAGGCTTCACCATGGCCAATGAAAATTCAGCTACCTCTAGCCTTAACCAAACCGTTACCAACACGAATCCCAACAATCTCATTGCTATAAGCGCAGCCAAACCAACTCTCTCTAAAATTAACCCCAACAAACTACTATTCGTGGAAGACGCAATTTGATGCGCTTCGATATGACTTGCTCGGCTACATTGATGGCACTAAGCCTTGCCTATCTCCAGAGACAATAGTTGATGAAAAGATAGTCCCGATGAAACGACCCGCCCGAATCTATCTAATCTCGGTTAATCGAATTAATAATAATTTTGATATTTAAAAATTCTATCAAAAAATCGACAGTCTCCTATATAATTATGACATTCCCAATCCTGCAATTTATACAATTAACATTCCCAAAATTAATACAATATTTAATCAACCTCCACAACCAACTTCTTTAATTTAAATTTCAGTATCCTTCAAACATATAATGTCAAGAATACAATAATTTATCGGATCATGCTACGGTGCAACTGTGACACGGTGCCACAGTTGTACCTAAGGTTTGCCCTAATTTATCTTTAATCACAAATAAGTAATAAATTATACAATTCAAAATGTCCCAACAAAACATCTATGATTGCCAACACCATCACGTGGCCATAATTTCAATCTAACTATCGTTGTTGGGTCGACTGATGTACTTGCAAATCTCCTATGGGGAAAGGAATATAATAAAACCGGAGTGAATATAAAACTCAGTGAGCTCAGTGAATGGCTACACTACTAAAAAAACATGCTACTATGATAGAATTTTTGTGATAGATTTTAAAAAATTAATCATTTATCATAAAAATATGACAGACATGTGATAGAATATTCATATATTGTAAAGATATAATAAATTTGTGATAGTTTATTTATCTATCAAATACACATGATAGCATATTAATATTTAATGGAACATTGAATTTATAATGGGCCAATTTGGGCATGGAACGACACCGTATCTTGATACCAATAAAAAAAATTGAAGTGTTGGACTCCCCTTCGGCTTCACATGGCAAGCCCTAATTTCTTAATCCAAACCTAATCACACACAAATACACAATCACGTGCTGTTTGCCGACAACAAATTACTGCTCTTCGTCTTCATCTTCATCTTCATCTTCGTCTTCGTCTTCGTCCTCATCCCCGATCTCTAGCTTGCTGGCTATTCCCATTTCCTTTTGTTTCGCAACTTAATGGTTGTTGCCGGTAGCCTGCTACCTTCTTCAACTCCGGGCTATAGCTAATGTCTTCTTAATTTAGATTTTCTTCAAGTTCGAGTTGCTGCTACTGTCTTCTTTTGTGAGAGGTAAACTGATGGGTTCCTTCATTTGTACACTAGGGTTTGGGGTTCTCTGATTAGAATATATCGGCTGGTCTGGTGATTGCTCAACCGCCGTCGATTTTTGAGGTGCCGCCCACGTTGAGCCCCGCAATTCTGCTTGACTCGCTAAATTTCAGTTTGTTTTCGCCTACAGAGGTAATTCAATTTAACTTTGTCTGACCTAAAGTTTCTTCATTTATTCATTAGATTTTAGCTTGTTTAGGAAATCTTTCATTTTTATTGGGTTTCGCATTTAAATTTTAATAATCCTTGGGTTTGAATTTTTTGGAGGGATGGAGAATTTTCTTCATTGCCTTGATTTGTTAGTAGTCGGTTGGAATTTTGAATTAGAGCTTGCTGAAGCATTTACTATAGAATTTATAAATGTGCCCTGTAATTGGGATAAAAACTCTTGACTTAATTAATCTGAAAGAAGAACATTTTGAGCAATGTTGTAATGTGATTGTGCATTGCTGAGATAATCTCATCTTGTTTTGGTATTCTAAATATCCAAATGGACTGGATAGTAGGCTATCCAGGTCAAGTTTTAATGGTAATCGGGCATTTTTCTTTCCTGATTTTAGTTTCATCTCTTTTTAGATGAAGCATATGGTTAATGCAAACAATTAACGAAAGAAAAGCTCTTGGTATTACTAGTGTTGGAGATCCAATTGTCTTCATGTAAACTGTGAACACTTTTAACTCCCATATATAAGATATAAAGATCTTTATGTAGCTTTAAGCCAAATATGTGAGAAATTCTCCAATCTAGTCACAACTTTATTAGCAACCAAGAATGAAAGAGTATTAGCTTCCAGTTATAATTTGATGACCGGAGCTTGAATGAGTGAGTGATCACTTGTATTGTCTATATTGCTTTGTATGTCATGCCTCACTGGCATTATGTTACTTGGGTATCCAAATTTTGCGTCTATCTATTACTAATTTTCCTGATTCATTGGATGCAACCTAGGGAGCCTTTAGAATGAAGCACTAGCAGGCCCTAGCACAGGTCACTGCCCAAGCTGCACAAGCTGAATCTCATACACAAAGCCTTGTTGAATATCAATGTTGTTAACACACTGAATAATTTCCTCTGTGACTTCAAGGTTTTAATCAAATTTAGAGGTATATGTGATTCTCAAACCCATTACAATTGACTGGTACTTGTGTTTTTTTTTTATTAGAAAGATATCTTCTGCAAAAACTTTATGAAATTCACTTTTGGAAATGCAAATGCTTTGTGTGGTGGTACTTGCATTTATTTGCTTGGTCTTCTATCATTTCAGTCAAATGATTTATTTTGACTCGTGCTTATGACTAACTTGTTGATAGAGAAACTAGGCTGTTTATGGATGTATTAATGTGCATCCTATGATTTTTCTCTTAATTGACATGTTGAACTTTTTGGAAGAATTTTTTTTTTCCAATTTGATTTGTCACATATTGTGCTATGTTAATTGGAAATGTTTTGGTTTGTGGTCCATGTTGCACTTACTAGTCCTTTAGCATCATAAATTAAATCGGATGCATTTAAAGCATCCATTGCGTAGCATCATCACACTAAAGGGTCTCATCTAGTTAGAATATTTTTTCTGCTTATTTCTTCCAGAAGAGACATTATATAAGAGTATATAGATTCAATCCTAAATGGACAATCAGAGTTGGTGACTAGGTAAACTAGCTGGGCAAAGAATGGTCTTGCAAAGCTAAAATGAAGATGGAATTTTGGAAAAATTGAAACAGCTGGTCCATAAATAATGATACTTTTGCTCCTAAGAACCAAGAGATTCCAGCCTATCTATTTTTTTTTGGTTTTTGTATATATATAACTCATGAGGTTTATAATTTTTCATTATCATGTTAACCCCTGGTCTGGACTGTCCTAATAGTTAAACTTCTTTCCACCATTTTCAATTCTTAAATTGACCAATATTTATCTCAACGTGTCCCTTTACTTGCCCATTGAATTTTGCATCAAGGATCTGATGTGGTAGAAGAGAAGCTAACAATTTATGCGCTTGACAATGTCTTTGCCTTTTGAATTGATTGAGAGATCATCATTTCTTCACCCACTGGAAACTTTAGATTATGCTTTACGCTTTAGGCTTAGACTGATATTAGTGTTGGCAAGCCTACAATCATGGTATTAAAGTTGGTAGATTGAGGAGATTCTGGTGATTCCAGAATTTTCTACATTTTCTCTTTATCTTTTGGATTTTTAGAACTTTTTCCTTTCTTTTTATTAGCTTGATTTTGATGTACTTAATTATATATGGAAAGGTTAGATGTTGTTCACTAATTAAATTGTAGTCTTGAAAAAATACTCTTTAAAAAAATTCATCTAGAAATTTAGAATTGAAATCTGTAGAAGGCTAGACTAAAAGTTCTCTTCTCGTCTTTGGCATTGCACTTGGTTTTGTATTTCTCTTTACTATGTACTATGTTGCAAAATATTTTGTTTATACTTAATCTTTTATAATCCAGCAACTCTTATGAAGACCTAGTCAATTGTCACTGCTACATAAGCATTCAGGTTATACTGCTTTATCATCATTTTTATTTTCTTCCCTTTTTCTCTTTTACAGCTTGTAAGTGGGCAATTAGACACTGATGAATTTTATTATGAATTTGATTAATTGTAAGTGGGCAATATATTAATATGTATTTTTTTTGGCACTCATTTTATTGTAACCTATGTTTCAGGTGATGTTGGTGGCTTTCGGGAATTTACTGAGTGTTTTTTTTATGGATTAATTGTTTTTCTAGTGATGTGTTGGTGATTGGATATTGTAAAGGATTTATGAGATATTGTATACGGATTTGATTCACCATATATTTTGTGATGCTATTTGTTGGAAGTTTCAAGTGATTGAAATTTTTAGCGCATCACACTATTTGGTATTTGATAGTTTTTATGAATTTGAATGTAATTTTTATTTCAATTAATTCAAGTTTTAAATGTGGTTTTTGTTGTTTTTATTTCAAAATTCTGGAATTTAAATAATAATAATTAATATTATTATAATTTCAAAATTAAAAATAATAATTTTATTCTTTTTTAAACCTTAAATCTCATCACAGAGAATGTGAATAATTGATATATGACAGCTTTTGAAGAAACCCATCAAATTCAAAATAATTTAAATAACCCGCTAAAATTTCCAATTAATTCTCGAAAGTCTTTCAAAACGATGTCACTTGGTTCGTGACATATGTGTGATAAATCTACATTGTCATGAAAATATGTAATAAATAAAATATTGTCATAAATTTTTGACAGGAGCTATAATGACAGATAAAAACTTTGTCATAAGAGGGGTTGGATGACAATATTCTTTGTCATGGTAGCCTATTTTTCTAGTAGTGCTAGTAGATTTTGGAAAAATAAATTTATTTTAAATGATTTAATCTTTTCCAAATTAATTTTATCCAATTATCATAAGAACTGACTACGAATTTTTAAATTTTCAATCAAATCCAATCCACCAATCCATATATTGGATTTTTACGAATCCAATTTTTGCTGATTAGATTATATTCTGAACACCCCTAAAAAGTGGTGAATATTCAAATAACGTTAATTAAGCTCTTCTTATGTGATAGGGATATTAATGCCTAGCTTGCTAGGCTGTTTAATTCTAAATTACATATTTTATGATCATTTGCTTTGAAAATAGGCAGGTCTATAACCTAGCTAGCTAGCAACAAAATTGAAGTTTATTAGTAAACAACACTCACTGATGCAGCCCTCGTGAAACAAGTTTAATTCGTTGACGCATCTTACGGTCGGACTAGAAAATGCTCCAGCCCCAGTAACTTTACGACTAAGAGATTTAGATAGATAATCTTACTATGTGATGGTTAATTTAATGAATAGGAAAGTTTATTGTTAATTCTTAAGATTACAACCGTATATACTTATTTATAGCAGACTATATTTAATCATATTTTTTTATTTACAATGTATGTGTACTACTCACAGTCAGCACAACTATAAACGGGATGTTCATGATTTATTTCTTTGCCGCAAGCCATACAATACAGTCGATCAAAATTAGCTTCAGCAACTGTTTTAGTTCCCAAACTGAGATGATGCTTATGTTCTTCACAGAGAATACTCGCTGGTAGTGGGTCACTGCCACATTGCACAT
Organism: Citrus medica; assembly: GCA_002013955.2. Classification (NCBI taxonomy): domain Eukaryota; kingdom Viridiplantae; phylum Streptophyta; class Magnoliopsida; order Sapindales; family Rutaceae; genus Citrus; species Citrus medica. The sequence continues at coordinate 27,396 of MKYO02024232.1, read as the reverse complement.
AAAAATTGAGTTCTTCACACTAACACAAAGAAAGTGTTGGGATTATATGCTCTTTTAAAGCATATTAATTTATTTTATGATTAATAAAATATTTGAGATATTTTCAATTGCATAAGTATATATTGAAAAAGGTCCGCTTAATCATATTATATGTATTTATGTGATCATTATATGGATTCACAGAAGACATAAATATAAGTTATCTTATGATTAAATAAATTTAGTTCGCAGTTGATAAATAGAGTTGGACACTCTATTTATGTTTAGGCTGTAGTAAATTCATTGAATGATTTGTCTTAATCATGTATGAATTTACTGATGTAGTTTGACTACATTGAGCTAGATCACATATGAGATTTAATTAACCTTGAAATGACTGTCAGACTTATTAAATCTCATAGGCATTGATTTTACTATAATCTTAATCTTGAGTTAGTTATAATTTCATGATTATAATTGTTATTCCATTTCAGTTACCAATGGGCACGATATACACTTGTAGTCAAGATTATCCGGTATCTTAGTAGGAGCAATTATGAGTATTAGAGTTATAGATTAACAATATAGAATTTATACAACACATCTCTCGATAGGTTTTCGGTACTTGATCATAGAATTCTCTGGCAAGAGTGTGTCAATGACTCAATATATTTAGTATGTTGAAAATGATCATTAGAGAAAACCAGTAAGTATCAAGGAATAAGATGTTATTAAATTGATTGGACAGCTGAGATATCGATTTAATTAACGATGTGGTACAAAGGATTATACAGTAAAGAAATCAAAGTGGCTTGGGACGAATTATTATTTGAACATACAATTATAGAGGTCGGTTCTAATCTTTTAGTGGAGTAGATTTGTAATTAAATTATTGGGCTAGTTTAATTATAGACTTAATTATTGTAGCCACTATTGTATGTTCCCAAATGATCCCCGAGTTAGCTCATTTAATTGACTGCACTATTACTAGATTTATAAGCAAGATAACTAACTATTTGGGTCAAAAGCCTAAATATATTATTTAGTGAGAGGCTCCATTAATATGCTTGAGTGTAAAGGGCCTTGTGTTATTTTCCAAGGTGGGCCCCTAAAACACAAGAACAAGTAAGGTGACTTTTGTTTTAATTTAAATCAAAAGGGATTTAATAGAATTAAAAATAAATAAATATGGAGCCTAGGGTTTCCACTAGAACAGATATAAATATAAAAGAGTTTATTTTCTCCTAAAATAAACAGAGCATCCACTTCATACAGATCAGAAAAAAAGATTTTTCTCTCTATTGTTGAGAGAAAAATTTTCTCGTGTTAGTTGCTTTAGTGGTGATAAAGGCGCCCACACGTTAAGTACAAATCAAACTTAAGTCATAGCCTGAAAGATTATTTGGTGGTGGATCGTGATCTACAAGAGTGGTGGTGATGGATTGTGATCTAACAGGAGTGGTGGTGACAGATCGTGATCAGAGAGTCTAACTCACTTCATCGGAAAAAGCCAAATCGAATTTTTAAGGTACGATTTATAAATTACAAATTCTTATATATTGTATGAGAGCGATCCTAAAAACTTTTATAAAATTTTAAGAAATTGATTTTCTCTATCAGAAAGTACCCTGAATTGTATGACCACATGCATTGTATGTTTGCCTTCAAAGAAACACATTGAGGATGTAAGTCAAAATCACACTTCAAAGTAATAAATTCAGGAAGTAAGGTAAAATCACACTTGTCATATCGATATTTTAAACCTTTAGTATTTGTTGTGAAAATTTTAATATACTTGCAAGCGCACGAATCTAAAAATAGAGTAGTGGTAACGAGGTCGATCCCACAGGGATTGTTATAAATTGAAAAGTCTAATTTAAATCTAAAATTAATATTAATTCTAACCTGGTTGACCAAATTGAGTTTCTAAGAAAATTAAACCAATTAAACTAAGGAAGCAATTAAAATAAAGGAGAATTCAATAAGGTAAGAATTACCAAAGTTTCAGAATCCACCACTATTCAGCTAGTAATTATCTAAATATTGATTAATCCCCAATTTTAGAGTGACAACTCAAAATCAATCTATGTCATCTCATGGATATAACAATTAAGCCCAAATAATATTAATCTTGTGTAGGTTCTTTTTTTGCTTAATAGTATGACATCTAAGCATCCTATGTAAACATATTGAATAACAAAGAGTCAAAGTTTTCCTAAGCACTCTAGGTAAACAATTTAATGAAAGACATAAAATCAAAGATAATCATATATAAACTTTAAAGATCCAAGCATAGATTTAATCGAATATTAATCCTAAGAATCAATAATGCATGACAGAATTGATGAAAAGATTTTAATAACATCCAATTAATCATGTGAAACAAAAACCATAATTATTAAAGAACATATATAGGGAATTAAATAAAAATAAAAATGATTTCATTGAATAGGGTTTCATCTTTAACCTCAGTATAAGAGAATTAGCTAGACATACTTAAATTGTGAGCAACAAAAGAAATAAAATCAGCCATCGAAGCCGAAATATTGCTGCTATGGATTGCTCTCTTCCAAAGCCGAATTCTCCTCCACTGGTGGCTCCGCTCCATATTCTCAAGCCAAAGTTTGTCTTTTATATTTTTGATCCCTAGTCGAATCCTTGTCAAATAATGATAGCTAGTGAATTGCTCACACAAGCTAAAATCAGCCCACTCTTGCAAAGCCCAATTAAACTTCCTTTAATCCTTCATGTGCTGGCAAAGCTTTTTAACTTGTCTTGGCTTCTATCACATGTATTCCAAAAAGAATTTTCATTCTTTTTCCACTCATGAAATTCAAGTGCGGGTCCCTTTCTATTGCTTTCCACCCCTTTATCTTCTTTGTCCGCATGTGCATGGGTAAATGAATTTGTTGAATTCAGTTTCCTTGGCTTGAATTAACATGCATATAAGCATAATTGCTTCCAAGTTAATTAATTTTTAATGCTCACAAATTAAACTTCTTTATGCTCTTTTTATCCATAATCTCTAATTAATTTCCTATTCAATAAAACAATACAATTAATTAAAAGTAAGAAATAAAAATAACTAGTAAATATCTAATAAAGGGTAAAATATGTATATAAATTATGCTCATCAAATACACCCAAACTTAGATTTTGCTAGTCCTCGAGCAAAACTAAAACAAAAACAAATAATAATAATAATAATAATAAAATAATGAAACAAAAAGTAAATCCTAACTAAACCACTTTCGCAGGTAAGCGCAATTGCATTTAGCGTATGCAACAAGCCTTTAAACTCCTAGGCGGTCCTAGTAGACGAGTTATAGTCTCGTGAGGGCTTCAGTGATGATACCTACAAACATCATTAAAAAAAATAAAATAAAAGAAAATTCTCCTCAAAGATTGCATAAATTATATAACTCAAAGAAAATTTCAAATATTGACAAAGTTCTAACTTTAATTCAATAATCAATCCCATCTCTTTTTCGATTCTTGTAGTGTGTGTGTGAAATCAATTCAATCAAATCCATTCCCAAAATCCTCAAAATCAACAGTCTTCGCCTCAAATAAAGAAAAGAGTAGGTCAAACTAATCTTATAATCTTGATCTCCAATTTTATTTTTTTTCACAGGCTTTTATGTTCATTTTCTTTTGATTTTTTTAGCACATGCACTTGATTTAATTTTCTTTTTTCTCTTTTTTTTCTTTTTTTTTAACCATAGTCAGGAGCTTTCACTCTACCCCTTAAGGTAGCCTTCTTCTCATGGTAGATTATCCTCTACATACTTGTGGTACATAGGCCCTAATTACTCAAGGATAGCTTCACTCTTAAGGGTTATAGGTAGCTATTTCTGACTTTGGCGCCCGTGTTTACTATTTTGTATTGTGGAGATAAGAATCAAGACAAACAGTCATTTACTCTATCTAGAATTCTTAACTCAGGCTGCGTCAATCTCAAATTTCAAGTCAAAATTATAAAAGAACTGATATTAGTGCTTATATTTTAAAGAATCTCAATCAAGAAGAACTAACATAAGAATCAAGTATAAACTAAGACAATATTCAACCATTTCTAAAAACCATATTAATTGTCAATCAAATTCTTATCACTGGCTTTTCACATAAAAATAAAAAGAAAAAAAAACAACACATTTTTTTTTTGAATTTTTGAAAATTTTAATTAATTAATTTTTTTAACAAACAAAGCACATACTATTCCCACCCCCAAACTTATTCAGAACATTGTCCTCAATGTTTCACAAACAAAAGATATGCATGCAAATAAATGAGAAAAATAAATAGTAAAAATAAAATAACATAAATAATAAAAAAAAGAAAGTTGGAGAGATCACACCTAGATGGGCTGGGAAAGCTTAAAAGAAAATGCCAAATGAAAAGAAAACATTAGAAAAAAATACTAGAAAAGAAAAAACAGCCAAAAAAAAGAAAACCTACTATTAAAGAAAAATAAGAGTGTAAAGATAGACTTAATTAATCCTGATAAACAGGATCATCTAAAAGTATCTCCTCAACTTCTGGTATTCTTAACTCTAAAAATGATTTTAATCTTTGACCATTGACCTTAAATAAATCACCATTTTTAGGATTTTCAATCTCAATTGCTCCATAAGGAAAGACAGTACGAATTATAAAAGGACCAGACCATCGAGAACGTAACTTACCTGGAAAGAGATGCAATCGAGAATTATACAAAAGTACTTTCTGACCTGGTGTAAAGGATTTTCTCAAAATGTGCTTGTCATGAAAGACTTTCATAAGTTGCTTGTAAATTTTGGCATTATCATATGCATCATTCCTGACCTCTTCAAGTTCTGCTAGTTGTAATCTTCTCTTGGAACCAGCCTGCTGCATGTCAAAATTGAATTTCTTGATAGCCCAATATGCACGATGCTCCAACTCTACTGGCAGATGACATGCTTTTCCATGTACAAGTCTATAAGGTGACATCCCAATTGGTGTTTTAAAAGCAGTCATATATGCCCACAATGCATCGTCAAGTCTTAAAGACCAATCCTTTCTATTTGGCCTAACTGTTTTCTTTAGAATCTGCTTGATCTCTCTATTAGAAATCTCTACTTGGCCACTAGTTTGAGGATGATATGGGGTAGCAACCTTATATGTAATGGAATATTTGTTCAAAAGAGTTTTGAAAGGTTTATTGTAAAAATGGGTACCGCCATCACTAATGATTGTTCTAGGAAAATCAAAACGAGACAAAATATTACTCTTCAAGAATTTCACTACAATCCTATGATCATTGGTTTTGCATGGAATAGCTTCAACCCACTTTGACACATAGTCTACTGCAACCAATATATATTGATAACCAAAAGATGGAGGAAAATGTCTCATGAAATCAATACCCCATACATCGAAGATCTCAACCACAAGAATAGGATTGAGTGGCATCATGTTCCTCTTTGAAATGCTACCCATACGTTGGCACCTATCACACAAAGAACAAAAAACATAAACGTCATGAAAAAGAGTAGGCCAATAAAAACCATACTGTAAAATTTTTGTTGCTGTTTTTTTAGCACTAAAATGACCTCCACAAGTTTGCTCATGGAAAAATGAGATAACACTTTGAATTTCATTATCGGGAACACATCGCCTAATAATCTGATCAGCACAATATTTAAATAAATATGGATCATCCCAAAAGAAGTCCTTCACTTTAGATAAGAACTTTGTTCTATCTTGCTTAGTCCAGTGCTCTGGGATTTGACCTGTAGCAAGGTAATTAACTATATCAACAAACCATGGTACCGCATTTACACTCATAAGTTGCTCATCTAGGAAAGACTCATTCAAAGGTAAAGATTCTGGAATAAATTTAAGATCAAGACGAGATAAATGATCCGCCACAACATTTTCAGAACTTTTTTTTATCTCTAAATTCAATGTCAAATTCTTATAAAAGCAACACTCTACGAATCAATCTTGCCTTAGCATCTTTCTTAGTAAGCAAATATTTTAAAGCAGCATGATCAGTAAAAATAATCACTTTACAACATATAAGATAAGATATGAATTTATCAAGTGCAAACACCACATATAGCATTTCTTTTTCTGTGGTTGAATAGTTCAACTGTGCATCATTGAGCGTCCTACTAGCATAATAAATCACATAAGGTACACGATCTAATCTCTGTCATGAAACTGCTCCTATAGCATAATCAGATGCATCACACATAATTTCAAAAGGCAAATTCCAATTAGGTGGCTGAATGACAGGTAAAGAAGTCAACAATTTCTTAAGCTTTGCAAAAGCATCAAGACAAGATTCATCAAAGATAAAAGGTGCATCCTTAACAAGTAAATTGCATAAGGGTCTAGTAATTTTACTAAAATCTTTAATGAATCTTCTATAAAAACCAGCATGTCCAAGGAAAGATCTTACTTCTTTTACGGATTTGGGATGTGGAAGATTAGAAATTAAATCCACCTTAGCTTTGTCGACTTCTATACCTTTGCTGGAAATTATATGACCAAGAACAATACCTTGTTTTACCATGAAGTGACACTTTTCCCAATTTAGAACCAAGTTCTTTTCTTTACATCTCTGCAAAACTAATGTTAGATGCTGCAAACATTCATCAAAAGAATCTCCATAAACAGAAAAATCATCCATGAATACTTCAAGAAATCTCTCAACCATATCAGAAAAAATGCTAAGCATACATCTTTGAAAAGTAGCAGGTGCATTGCATAAACCAAATGGCATTCTCCTATATGCAAAAGTTCCAAATGGACAAGTAAAAGTAGTTTTTTCCTGGTCCTCTAAAGCTATAGGGATCTGATTATAACCTGAATATCCATCTAGAAAACAATAAAAATCATGACCTGCAAGTCTATCAAGCATTTGATCAATAAATGGAAGAGGAAAATGATCTTTTCTTGTGAATGAATTCAATTTTCTATAATCAATGCAAACACGCCAACCTGTAGTTACTCTAGTGGGAATTAATTCATTATTAGCATTAGTAACTACTGTAACACCAGATTTCTTAGGAACAACTTGCACAGGGCTAACCCAAGAGCTATCTGAAATAGGATAAATAATTCCTACATCTAATAATTTGATTGCTTCAGCTCTTACAACTTCTTTCATGTTAGGATTTAGCCTACGTTGCATCTCCCTAATAGGTTTAGCATTTTCTTCAAGATGAATACGATGCATGCAATCTATTGGATTAATTCCTTTAATATCAGCGATGATCCATCCTATTGCCTCCTTATGCTCTTTTAGAATACTTAACAACTTACCTTTTTGCTCAAGATCGAGGGAAGAAGAAATAATAACAGGTAGAGTGTCAGATTCTCCCAAGAATGCATATTCCATAGTGTCTGGTAGTGTTTTAAGTTCCAATTTTGGTGGTGCCTCCACAAATGGGCTAATTTTCTTCTCAGAATGAGGCAGTAGTTCTAACTTTGTCTTCCATTTAGTTGTGTCCGTAATTAGAAGTGCATCAAGTAAGGTGCTGACTTCTGCAATTGCACTGTCATTATTAAAAGGTAAATCAGAATGGGTTAGACATGCCTCTAATGGATCATCAGTATGGTTAAAAATGAATGAATCTTCTACTAATTCTTCTATCATATTTGCTTCAACAATTTCATCTTCTTCTTGTGGCTGCTTAGTAACATTAAAAATATTCAATTCCATGGTCATATTACCAAAAGATAGCTGCATATTTCCATTCCTGCAATTAATAAGAGCATCAGCTGTAGCTAAAAAAGGACGACCAAGAATAACTGGAGTGTGTTTCTTAGGATCATGTACATGCTAAGTATCAATAACGATAAAATCAACAGGATAATAAAATTTATCAATATGTATCAACACATCCTCTATAATACCATGATGTATTTTCATTGATCCATCAGCAAGTTGCAAAATAATAGGAGTTGCTATTAACTCACCTAGTCCAAGCTGTATGTAAACAGAATAAGACAAGAGATTAACACCAGCACCCAAATCTAATAATGCTTTATCAAAAAATTGGTTCCCTATAACACATGAGATAGTAGGAGAACCAGGATCCTTAAATTTTGGTGGCATTTTACATTGAAGTAAATTGCTAGTTTGTTCAGTTAAAAACGCATTTTTAGTGACATGTAAATTTCTCTTTTTAGTGCATAAATCTTTCAAAAACTGGCATAGGAAGGAACTTGCTTAATAGCATCGAGTAAATGGATGTTTATACTTACCTGTTTGAAGATTTTCATAATCTCACCCGTTGAAGTCCCTTTCTTTACCTTTGCTAACCTTTGAGGAAAAGGAACCTTATGAATGTAAACTGGTGGGCCACTCTCTTCTGGATCATTTGTTGATGAGTCTTGTGATGGAACTTGATCTGAAGAAGTAGGCTCAGATGTCTTCCTTATTGGAACCTTCACCTTATTGTCAAATAATTTTCCTCTTCTCAAGGTCATAACAAATTTTGCTTCTTCATGCTGATGGCTTGAACTCGATCCAACTTCATGCACTCCTTTGGGATTAGGAATTGGTTGACTTAGAAATTTTCCTTTTTCTCTCTCTGCTACAGTAGTTACTAATTGACCCAATTGATGTTCAAGCTTAAGAATAGCTTGAGTGTTTGACTGAAAAGCTTGTTGGGTTGACTGAATGAAACTTTGAAGTGTATCTTCTAAAGAAGGCTTTCTTTGTTAGGGTGCAACAAATTGAGACATAGGTTGTGGGGCAGGAGGATATACTTGGTTAGGAGAGACAAATTGTTGATTGGGCATGTTAAATTGTTGTCCTCCTTGGTTTGACAAAGGTTGATTTTATTTCCAAGAAAAATTAGGGTGATTCCTCCAATTAGGATTATATGTGGATGAATATGGACTATTGGAGGTTTTTTCATATGATTGTAAGGCATGTACCTGCTCAGAATAAGCCTCTGGATAGACTGGTAATGATGGACAATTATGTGCTGTATGAGACAAGTTAGAACAAATAGCACAAACCTCATTAACTACACTAGGATGATGATTTATGGATTGGTTCAGAGCTAAGGCATCTACTTTCCTAGAAAGTGTAGCTAGAGTGGCTTTCACATCAAAGTCATCCTTAACTTCGTATAGACCCTTTCTAGAACTTAAGATAATTTTTTCCTTTGATTTGAAAAATCCCACTGTTAAGAATTCTCAAAAAGTGAATTAAAGAAATCTCATGCAGCCCCTTCATGTAGGTTCAAAAATCTCCCACCATTCATAGACTCTACCATATGACGATTTGACATGGTTAAACCGTTATAAAAGCATTGTATAAGTCTCCATTTTTCAAAACCATGGTGGGGACACTTGAGGAGTAAATCATTGAATCTTTCCCAACACTCGTAAAATTGCTCACCATCTCTTTGATAAAAATCACTTATCTCTCTCCTAAGGACATTTGTTTTAGACATAGGAAAAAACTTGTTGAGAAACTTATTACTCAATTCATCCCATGTACTAATAGATCCAGTAGGAAGTGAATTCAACCAAGCTTTTGCTTTGTCTTTTAATGAGAAAGGGAACATACGAAGCCTAATTGACTCATCATTAAAATTTTGAAAACGGAATGTAGAGCATATGTCAAGAAATTCCTTAATGTGCAA
>MKYO02024232.1:0-16939 GCA_002013955.2 Citrus medica | reverse complement strand
CTAACAATCAATAATGCATGACAGAATTGATGAAAAGATTTTAATAACATCCAATTAATCATGTGAAACAAAAACCATAATTATTAAAGAACATATATAGGGAATTAAATAAAAATAATAATTATTTCATTTAATAGGGTTTCATCTTTAACCTCAGTATAAGAGAATTAGCTAAACATACTTGAATTGTGAGCAATAAAAGAAATAAAATCAGCCATGGAAGTCGAAATATTGCTGCTGCGGATTGCTCTCTTCCAAAGCCGAATTCTCCTCCACTGGCGGCTCCGCTCCATATTCTCAAGCCAAAGTTTGGCTTTTATATTTTTAATCCCTAGCCGAATCCTTGTCAAATAATGATAGCTAGTGAATTGCTCACACAAGCTAAAATCAGCCCACTCTTGTAAAGCCCAATTAAACTTCCTTTAATCATTAATGTGCTGGCAAAGCTTTTAACTTGTCTTGGCTTCTATCACGTGTACTCCAAAAGGAATTTTCATTTTTTTTCCACTCATGAAAGTTAAATGCGGATCCCTTTCTATTGCTTTCCACCCCTTTATCTTCTTTGTCCACATGTGCATGGGTAAATGAATTTGTTGAATTTGGTTTTCCTTAGCTTGAATTAACATGTATATAAGCATAATTACTTCCAAGTTAATTAATCTTTAATGCTCACAAATTAAATTTCTTTATGCTCTTTTTATCCATTATCTCTAATTAATTCCCTATTCAATAAAATAATACAATTAATTAAAAGTAAGAAATAAAAATAACTAACAAATATCTAATAAAGAATAAAATATGTATATAAATTATATTCATCAGTATTAAAGCAACATGCATCACACCAACCTCTGAGTTCCTTATCAGCAACCAAGAGTTTCAAAGAATGGCGTGGATGAAATGGCCATATCGGATGTCTTGCAGCAGCTCACTACATGACTTGTATTACAACCACCTCTTTGACCGTTTATAATTTTGAAGCATAACTTGCAACTCACATTGGTTACCTCCAAAGACAAATAAATGATGCTCATGACTAAAATGTGCGATTCTTTTTTTTTTATTTTTTTTTTTATCTTTTTGGTATTTCGCCCGTCAGGGTAGGCAATGATTGATGGATTTAGCAAAGAACTCAACTCCGCATTGCCAAACCCATAAGTGAAGCCGTATGTTGTCATATATATTTTTCGTGCAATGGATGATAAACCTATCTAGGCAACTCAGCACAGGATTCGTGGAGATAAAATAGGCACGGATCACAACCATATGTTGTGCCTTGAATATAATTTTGGCAACCATAACAAACTATATCATCATCAATATGGATTTCATGGACAAACAAGAGATGCTTGTGACTAAAATGCTCCAGTTTTCCTTTGTCATTGTACTCCTCCTCATTGATCTCACAATGCACACAGGCGAAGTACTGATATTTGGCACAATGATAAAATGGATCCCTTGAGTTTCCTTTTTTTTTTCTTTAAAATCTCAAACTGACACAGACAAACAAGCTTATTGAGCAAAGCTACAAGTGATAATATATATTATCATCTTCCAGTTTTACGAATCCCTAGACATGTTGGGAAATTTATTGGTGAAGCAAACATGTAACTAAAGTAAAATTGAGAAATAATAAGATAACAAAATCACACAGAAACATCAGAATTTAGGTGGTTTGGATTTTAACCTACGTCCACGGGTAAAGACAAAAGAAAAATATTTTACTAGTGAAAATGAGTTACAAATATTATAGTATTTTATCTCACAACACAAAACCCCAATATACCAAAATTCTCAAATCATTAATCACTCAAAAACTCCCTAAACGAATAAGAAGAACTGAAAAATGGATGGATTAAAAATGAGGGGAGCCACCATTTTTACAGCCAAATTTTAGCTACTGTGCACTCTATTATTTTATTTTTTCCTTATGCGGTTTGTCACTCTTTCTTTCTTTTTTCTCTTTCCTTTGCCATAGGGCACCACTCTTATAGATGAGCGGTGCCCACCGCTCACTTTTTTGATAAGACATAATGTCATTAAGCCCATATCTTTAATTTTTTTCTTTTATTAAAATGTAAAGTAGAAATAAATTTCTCCCTATTTATTAGTAGGAGTAGAATTTTTTACTGTTATAAATGTATGTACAGTCTCATGTTTGTAGGAAAAAAATTGTAATTATATAATAAAAGTTAATAGTATATAATAAATAAATTTTTAAATAATAATTTTTAAAAAAATAGTAAAGATATTATATATTTTTATTATACAAATAATGAATTAACTCAGCTTAATTTTAAAATTATAACAGTTAATATTTATCAAATACTTTATATTTTAAAATTTATGTTATATCTGCCCAACTTTAATACTAAACAGACTGAAGATAGATCTTAAAACTGTGAATTAGGATACTTTAAAAAATAACTTTAATAAACTACAAGAGAACATGCTTTTGAAAGTTTCAGCTAATGTCAGATAAAGTATTAAAAAAAAAAACAATCCTATCTTCATCGAGGTATATATAATTTTCGTATAAACAAACATTGAGAGTTGAAAATCTTGAAATCGTGTGGAGAGGGGCAGTGCATGAAATTAAAACAACTTTTCAACTAAAAGCTTTAATTCCTTAGACTAATTAAGTTGTAGCATATATGAGCTTCTTTGACATTGACATAAGTAGGCCATATTATTTCTAGTTCAATGATATTAGCTTTGGATTGAAATTTCAGAAGCTATACTACGCTCTGTACGTAAGTTAAAGGAAGACCAAACAATCAAATAATAATGATAGATGATGTGTTATTTATTTATTAGCGTTATTAATTATTACATCAATAATAATTATATGTATAAAAAATTAACTGTTATAAAAAAAAAAATTTCGTCTCGATTTTCCTCAAATTCGGTTCGATTTTTACATTTCCAGAAAATCGATAAAAGAACTGAACAAATCGGTTTGGTTCTCGATTAGAAATCTCATAACTGGACCCAAACCGAAAAAACCCAAATAACTTTGTATTACGAAATATGACCACTTGGCATTATATGAGGGGCCGCAAGAGGCAAGCGCATGATTTTACAATAGTCCTTAACACACCCTAACACTTGTGTGTGTGTGTGTTGAACTTTCTCCACCAAGCTTTTTCCTTCTGACGTCCTTGCCACGGAAAAGTCTTACCAGTGAAGCCCACATGCCTCGTTGGCCGTTGGGACAATACTGTTCAATGTTGCAGTTTAAGAACGAGACTTGACTTGGTTGACTTCGGTTTATAAATTTCTATTAAAATGAATCTCAAGCTCCTCATAATGCCATTTCGTCCCGTCTCCATACAAAAATCCAAAAAAAAAAAAAAAGGAAGATGCAGAGAGTTCATATTCATTTCATGCATTCAATCATACTCGTTATTTTGTCATCGGGATGTTTTACAACCGCAGCTCAAAAACAACACTCAAATATAAGCCTAGGTTCTTCTCTTTCACCGATCGGGAACTCATCATGGCGGTCACCGTCCGGCCTCTACGCCTTCGGATTTTATCAGCAAAGAAATGGCAGCAGCTATTACGTTGGAGTTTTTCTAGTCGGGATCCCGGAGAACTGTAGTGTAGACTGCCAATAGAGACAATCCGCCAGTCTCCAGCGACGCCACCTTGGTGTTCAATTCTGAGGGGAGAATTGTCCTGCGTTCAGGAGAACAAGGCCAAGATTCCATAATCGCCGATGATTCTCAGTCTCCATCTTCTGCATCCATGCTTGATTCTGGCAACTTTGTGCTTCACAATTCTGATGGGAAAGTAATCTGGCAAACTTTTGACCATCCGACTGATACCCTTTTGCCAACTCAACGTCTTTCAGCAGGGACAGAGTTGTTTTCTGGGATTTCAGAAACTGACCCTTCGACAGGGATATTCCGGCTTAACATGCAACATGATGGACATCTGGTACAGTATCCGAAAAATACTCCAGACACAGCTCCCTATTCTTATTGGGCATCTGGTACAAATGGAAAAGGTGATCATGTGAGCCTAAATCTTGATAAAAATGGCCATTTTTTTAGCTGAATTCAACTGGCTTCAATATTAAAAATTTGACAGAAGGAGAAACTCCGACAGAAGGGATGACGTATTTGATGAAAATTGATTCGGACAGGATATTCAGGTTGTATTCATACAATTTGAAGCGGCAAAATAGTACGTGGTCAGTGGTCTGGTCATCGACATATGAAAAATGTGACCCAATTGGTCTTTGCGGGTTTAACAGCTTTTGTGTTCTGAACGATCAGACACCAAATTGCATATGCGCTCCAGGATTTGTTCCAATTAGCAAAGGCAATTGGACTTCTGGCTGCGAACGGAATTACACAGCAGAAAGTTGCGGAAACAAAGCTATTCGAGAACTGGAGAAGACTAACTGGGACGATGTTTCGTACAATGTTCTGTCGGAAATAACAAAAGAGAATTGCAAACAAGCGTGTTTGGAGGACTGTAGTTGTGAAGTTGCTCTATATAAAGATGAGGAATGCAAAATGCAAAGGCTTCCTTTGAGATTTGGTAAAAGGAACCTGCGTAATTCAGACATTACTTTCGTAAAAGTAGATGATGCCACTTCATCATCTCCTCAAGCGCCATTCTCTGTAGAAGGCAAAAAGAAAGAACTCTGGAAAGACATCGTCATCATTTGTCTATTTGTTTTTGTTGTCATACTTATTTCGGCGGTCATTTTTGTCATTGTCATTTACAGATACCTTGTCGGGTCATACAGCAGAATTCCAGGCAATGGCAGTGCCAGATACTGTGAGGATATTGCTCCCTGGTCATTTAGTTATGCAGAACTTGAGAAGATAACAGATGGGTTCAAGGAAGAAGTCGGTAGAGGATCATCTGGTACAGTTTATAAAGGGGCAACGATCAACGGCCAATTAGTAGCTGTAAAGAGATTAGAGAAGGTGTTAGATGAAGGGGAAAGAGAGTTTCAAACAGAGATAAAAGTCATCGGGAGGACTCATCACCGGAATCTTGTCCGTCTACTTGGTTATTCCCTTGATGTATCGAAAAAGATATTGGTTTACGAGTACATGAGCAATAGTTCTCTTGCTGATATACTCTTCAACGCAGAAAAACAACCAAATTGGGTTGAAAGAATGGGAATTGCTCGCGATATTGCTAGAGGAATCCTATACCTACATGATGAATGCTTGACTCAGATCATCCATTGTGACATAAAGCCGCAGAACATACTCATGGATGAGAATAGGTGTGCTAAAATTTCAGACTTTGGATTGGCAAAGTTGATGAACCCAGATCAGACTAAAACTTTTACAGGAATCAGAGGAACAAGGGGGTATGTCGCACCAGAATGGCACCGCAATTTGCCCATTACGGTGAAAGCAGATATTTACAGCTTTGGAGTTGTGTTGCTGGAGATCATCTGTCTTCGAAGATGCTTGGATCAGAACCTTCCTGAGGATCAAGTTATTCTCGAAGAATGGGTTTACCAGTGTTTCGAGGATGGTAACCTTAGCCAACTAGTAGAGGGTGAAGAGGTTGATCAAAGACAATTGGAGAGGATTATCAAAGTTGCACTCTGGTGCATTCTTGATGAGCCATCGCTCCGCCCATCGATGAAGAAAATTTTACTTATGCTGGAAGGATCTGTGGAAATCCCAATTCCTCCCAATCCTACTTCTTTTCTTAGTGCCATCTAGGCAAAGTTATGTTTGCATAGCTAGAGTTACATTCATGAAAAATTGTTTTTTTGTTTACAATATCCCTTTTCTTGTTATATCCTGTTATGTAAGATTGATTGCCCGAAATGATTAAAGGACATACTCTTCTTTTAGCTGCAATAAAATTAAATTGAAGGAAAAAGGATCATACTTAAACCTTTGACATGACAAAGTAAAATCTAACAACTGATTCCATTCATCTGTCTAGTATTTAATCTATCCCCTATGTATATATAAAATCTCTGTCCCCAGTGCTTTAGAGCAATCCTGAAAGTTCTTGCCGTAGATTGTACTTTCATATTTGTTTCAGCTGATTTATCTTGTCAGAGTTGAGAGATGTTGAACTGGTCTTGCATGCTACTAAAATTTAATGTGGCAGCCGTGTTCCCAGGGTAATTATAAGCTTTAAGTTTTCAACCACTCACATGGACAACATTCAAATTCAAAGATTTTGACATTTTTGAATTTTCATAGTTTCATTTTTTATTTTCTGTTTTTTGAACTTACCTTGACCATGTATTATTGCTTGAATAGATAGGACTATAAACTGCCAAAACAATTTACAAATTGATTTAGCTTGTGTTGTGAATGGAACAAATAATCCTGGCTTGTTTTGTTGATTAATTTTCGAAAAATGCTAGTGAGTCTAAAACTTACACGTGTATTGGCAAATAAATTATTATTGAAAATCATTTCAGGCCACCCACGACCTCGAGAAAGTCTATGCTACATTATAGGTATTACAACCAACAATTAAATGTGTGACATGTGTTGTTAAATTTAATACAATTATCACTTGCATATCGTTTTTTCAAATAACAAAGGAAATAATATCATTTGCTTATTGTATAGCCGACGTGGAACTCTGACATACTCTAAAATTTCTACACAACTTGTTATACATCAAGTTTCCTAACCATAAAATTGACTAACAAGATTGCATGATCAGATTGTGTTACCTAATTTAAAACTGAGTTCAAAAATGAAAAAGTATATATGATTAAAAAATATGTGCACTAGCAATTATCGATTCTCTTGAGAGACCAAAATTATGTATTCCATAAAGCATTTATATTTGATAGTATAATTTAGTATCATGTTGTAATTATATGCACGCACATTATATGATTGAGATGTGACTGCCAGTCACCATATGCGTACCCTTCTTGTTAGGTCCTCTTTGCATGCGTATTAATAGTTAGATTGCTCTACCCGTGCAATGACGTTATTTCTACCAAGTGGGAGAGGTTTTTTCCTTGCTTTGCGCACACGGCGATGATCCTAGGGAGTATGATAGTTATTTCTCCTGACTAATTGGTGCGGTTTTGTTATTTATGTATATATGATTTCATGTTTGCTTATGTATTATATTCAGTGTAAAGTTATGTCATATGATTATGTATAAGCATTAATTTATTTTTATATAAAAATTATATTCACTCACTGGACTACAAGTTCACTATTTTCTTATTTATTATCCCATTTCTCCTATGTTTCCTCATGCAAGGTCGGCTTTAGAATATCTGGAACCTTAGGCAAATTTGTTTTATGAGCTCTCTTTTTATTCAGCAACTTCAATACTAAAAAAAACATAAAGGAGCTCAAAACTCATTTTATCTTTAGTTCTTAAATTAAAAAATAATCAAGAAGATCCTAAAAAATTTTGAAAACAAAACTTGAAATTTACTTTGTTTAGAACTTTTAAAAAAACAAACAAACAAATAAATGAGAACAATACTATTTTCGAATAGAACATTTAGAATGGTAGCATATAAAAAGTTGAGATGATGAATTGATAATTAGATAATGGAGATGGATTTTGTATTTGAAGAAACTAATCTTTTGCTTTTTTGAATGAATAATGCATGTAACAATTTTCTTTGTAGAAAAGAGAAATTTTTTTTTGCATCTATGATTTTTTAGATCATAAGGTTCTTAATATAAATTAAAAGGAATACTAAAAATCAAAGATTCTAATGTTAAATAATTAAGCTTTTTTAGAAACTAAAAAGGTAAAAAAAATATTTATTTTTCTTGGAAAAACTAATAATGAATAAATCAATGGTTAGACAGTATTATTAATTATATCTCTTTAACAATAAGATTACCAAATATAGATTCTTTTATTAAACAAAATTCTTAATTATAGGATAATTATTAATTAGAGAGATGTTTAATAGGCTTTACTACCATGTATAAATTTATTTTAAATCTTTATTAATTAGAAAATTATTAATGAAATACTCAAAAAAGAGATCTTTCTAAAATTTGGGCCCCTTAGGCGACCACCTTATTCGCCTATACTTCAATCCATCCTTGTCCTCATGATTTCGTGCAGTTCAATTTTTCGATCAGTTGAAGTTAGGCCATGACAAATATTGCTACATGACTAATATTTTGAGCACGTTTAGGTTTATATGTATATGTATTTAAGATATATTGAGATGTAAAACATGCACATTTTGAATATGTTATATATATATATATTCATGGATTAAATTTTGTAATGAACTTTAGATATAAGCATGAAGCAAGTAATACAGAGGCTATTACATTATTTGCCTTGAATCCGACAAAAGGGTTATGGCGGGCCATGTTAGTAGTTGCCACACCAGTCAGTAATTTTTTATTATAATTTTTTTTTATGTCTAGATTTTCAACTCTCAACGTTGGAAGTTCATACGAAAGTTATGTATGCCTAGATGGAGGTAGGAGTGTTATTATTTTTTTTTTAAATTGAAATGAAAAAAGTGAAATTTGGAAAAGCCTGATTAATAGGCAAAAATCAATCTCACCCATCAATCAAGAGAAATTAAATGTAAATATTAAAGTTTAGGAACTGTTATGGACTATGATGGACTTAATTTTCTCTACTGTAATTCTCCCAAATCTTAGGCTTTAGTTTCTCATTTTACCTTGTACAATATCTAATCACTTGTATAAAGCTAGAACGTGCAGTAATACAATTGATATCGTTAACCATTCAAACCTTTTGTCTTAATATAGTATCAAAGCATTTTTAAGCTCACATGAGTCATTGAACCTTGGCCTTGACCTGTTTCTTTTTTTAATTTTTTTTTCCCTCCAGCATTAGCCTTCACCATGGCCAATGAAAATTCAGCTACCTCTAGCCTTAACCAAACCTTTACCAAGACGAATCCAACAATCTCATTGCTATAAACGCAGCCAGACCAACTCTCTCTAAAATTAACCCCAACAAACTACTATTCGTGGAAGACGCAATTTGATGCGCTTCTCTATGGATATGACTTGCTCGACTACATTGATGGCACTAAGCCTTGCATACCTCCAGAGACGATAGTTGATGAAAAGACAGTCCCGAACCCATATTTCACCCTTTGGATGATACAAGACGAGCTTCTTCTTCTTGGCATCATCGGCTCACTTAGCCACAAAGTTGTACCTGTAGTTTGTTCATGCATAACATCTGCTGAATCCTGAAATCGCCTTGCCAAATTTTATGCCAATCCTTCATCCTCCAGAACTATGGGATTGGCAGAGCAACTTACTCTCATGAACAGAGGCTCCCAACCTGTCGCTGACTATATTGCCACTATCCGTGATATTGATGATGAATTAGCTTTAATTTCCAAATCAATGTCTTATCGTCCTTACTCTTCATGCTGTGGAAACTGAATTCAAAGAACTTGCAGCTGCAGTACGGGCACGAGATACTGTGATTAGTTTCGATGAACTACTTGACAAACTTTTTGAATATGGGCTTTCCTCAAACTTGAAGAGCTTCGCTCCAGTGGAAATCTTGTGAACTCTTGCTCTGACTCTTCATTATTTGTATACTCTGATAAGTCTATACTAATCTATTTTTTAGTTCATGTGGATGACTTGTTGATTACAGGAAATTCTTCAAGTTTCATTCGTCAAGTTATTGACTCTCTCTCCAAGCGATTTTCCATTAAGGACCTTGGCCGTCTTCATTATTTCCTTGGTGTGGAGGTGATTCCTACACCTCACGGGATATTTCTCTCTCAACAGAAATATATTTGCGATCTTTTAGCCAAATTCAAAATGGAGGGTATCAAAGACTGTGACTCCTCTCAGTTGTACCACACGCCTCATGCTTAATGATAGCTCGCCAAAAGTTGTGGCTTCTCAGTACCGTAGTCTTATTGGCGGCATGCAATACCTCTCTCTCACACGACCACATGTTGCCTATGCAATAAACAAATTGGTGCAATATATGCATTCTCCCAGTCAAACACATTGGACAGCCGCAAAATGTTTACTTCGATACTTGAAGCACACTCACGTATGGTCTCTTTATATCTCGCTCACAGCCGCTGTCTTTGACAGCCTTCTCAGACGCTGATTGGGCTGGAAATCGTGATGATTGTACCTCTATATCGGCCTTTGTTATTTTTCATGGTGGCAACCCTTGTGTCTTGGTGTTCTAAGAAGCAGCGGACAATAGGTCGCTCCTCAACAGAGGCTAACCAATCTTCTTCAAGAGTTACATGTCTCTTTCCCTAAGCCGCCTCTTCTTTTTTGTGATAACATTGGTGCTACATACTTGCGTCAATCCAGTTTTTTCACTCAAGAATGAAACATCTTGCTCTGGATTTTCATTTTGTACGGGAAAAAGTCTCTAATGGTTCACTTCAAGTAGCTCATGTCTTTACTCCTAATTAACTTGCGGATGTGCTTACTCAACCACTTGCCAAGCCTCGTTTTGCTCACCTTCGATCCAAGATTGGTGTTTTCGATGGAAACGCCATCTTGCGGGGGCACAATAGCCAAGAATCAGTCTCACCCTTCAATAAGAGAAATTAAATGTAAATAATAAAGTTTAGGAACTGTTATGGACTTGATTTTCTCTATTGTAATTCGCTCAAATCTCAGGTTTTTGTTTCTCATTTTTCCTTGTACAATATCTAATCACTTGTTTAAAGCTAGAACTTGCAGTAATGCAACTGATTTCTTTAACCATTCAAACCTTTTGTCTTAGCATGTATCTCACTGAAAATTTTATGTGGGATGGGAAAATTGTCCAATAAGTGTATGCCGTGTCTCTCAAAATATTGTCTTTATTATGAATACCATTTTTATGGGAATAAGAAATCTTATACAATAAATGCAAGAATTTAGATCTAGCGCTGCTGAGCTGATCTATGCTTAATTAATTTTTCATAATCTTTTGTCACACGTGCTTGTATAGCAATATAATATACGATAAGGATTTAATTAGCTTTATATTCTTATCTTTTTAAAAGGTTAGAAAAAAAGTCAACTCAGCACAAGATTTAAATCCCACATATGAGTTGAGTGCTCAACTCTTCATAATTTTCTCCCACACATTCATATATAGTAATATACTATTAAGATTTAATTAATTTTACATTCTTATTCAATAACTACCAAATGTAACTTTATTCAATAACTACCAAATGTAATTTTTAAAAAGAATAAAAGTAAGATTCAATAAATAAAAGGTAAACTGACATGTTAAAGATTAAAAAAAAAAGTTTTAACGTACTTCTTTCTTTAACCAAATTATACCCAGCAACAACTTCTTCTGTCAGGCACAACCGAACAAAACATTCAAGAAGCATGTCTGAAGGATTGTAATTGTGAAGCTGTGCTGTACAAAGATGAGTAACGCAAAATGCAAACACTTCCTTTGAGATTTGGAAGAAGGAAACTGAGTGATTCAGCCATTGCTTTCATCAAAGTGGATGCTACTAATTCATCTAGTTCTGAAAAACCTTTATCTAGAGGAGGCAAAAAAGCACAACGGGAAGACATCGCTATCGTCTCTTGTTTATTTGTTACCGTTATCATTCTTATTTTGGCGACTTTTGGAATTTTCATCTACAGATGCCGTGTCCAGTCGTACAGAATAATTCCAGGCGGTGGCAGTGCTAGTTATTGTGGGGATATTGCTCTTTTATAAAGGGACTACCATCAGAGGCAAATTCGTGGCTAAGTGATTACAAAAGATGTTAGCAGAAGGGGAAAGAGAGTTTAAGACTGAGATGAATGTAATCGGGAGAACTCATCACCGGAATCTAGTTCGTCTGCTTGGCTATTCCTTTGATGTATCAAAGAAGATCTTGGTCTACGATTACATGAGCAATGGTCTCTTGTTGATGTACTCTTCACTCCCCAAAAACAACCTAATTGGGTTGAAAGAATGGGAATTGCTCGCGATATAGCTAGAGGAATCCGGTATCTACATGACGAATGCGAGGCTCAGATCATCCATTGTGACATAAAGCCTCAAAACATAGTCATGGACGAAAAAAGGTGTGCTAAAATTTCAGACTTTGGATTGGCAAAGTTGATGAAGCCAGTCCAGACTAGAACTTTTACAGGAATCAGAGGAACAAGGGCGTATGTTGCAGCAGAATGGCACAGGAATCTGCCCATTACAGTGAAAGCAGATGTTTACAGCTTTGGAGTTGTGTTGCTGGAGATCATCTGTCTTCGAAGATGCTTAGATCAGAATCTTCTGGAGGATCGAGCTATTCTTCAAGAATGGATTTACCAGTGTTTCGAAAATGGTAACCTTAGCCAACTGGTAGAAGACGAAGAAGTTGACCAAAAACAATTGCAGAGGATGATCAAAGTTGGTCTCCGGTGCATTCTTGATGAGCCATCGCTCCGCCGGTCAATGAAGAAGGTTTTATTTATGCTGGAAGGAACTGTAGAAATCCCAATTCCTCAGAATCCTACTTCTTTTCTCAGTACCATCTGGGCAAGTTATGTTTGGATAGCTAGATTTGCATTCGCGAATAACTGTTTTCTTGTTCACATCTTATCTCTCTTTTCTTGTTATATCTTGTTAAATATGATTTGATTGCTTGATCGAGATACCCTGATTTAAGGTGCAACAAAATGAAATGGCAAGGGAAAAACCATACTTAAACCTTTGACTCAAAGAAAGTAAAATCTAAGGACTGATTCCATTCATTTAAGTCTAGATTATTCCACCCACGGTCCGCGACATGTCCGTTAAAGTCTCTGGCCTGCACAATAGATGTGACTAAGTTCATTTTCAAAAGGGCTTGAATTAAAAAAGTTGGGAGCAACAAAATGGTGGAACTCTTTGCTACCTTAAAGAAAGGGAGCCATAACAATTAAGCTCTGTATGATCTAGACTTAAACTTCATACGGTGTGGGAAAGGCGCATCTCCTCAGAATGCACTGATTTTTTTGCGCTTACGAAAGGGTGATCAAACTTGGTTAATCTCAACGACTAACTTTTATGCACTGGTCTGATTCTATGAATTAAACTTCATACAGTGTTGAAAATAAAATAAACAATTGGAGCTGAAAATATATGATAGCACAAATGAAATCTAGAAACTGTGTGCTTACGGGGTCCATGTCAAAACCTCTTATATGAGAGATAAGATAATTTAGTAGAATTTAATAGCAACAAGCAACTAAAGGTCGTTTAATATTAGCTTAATTTTGACAGAAAATATATATAACTGGTCTTTTATATATTGGTTCTTGAAGCAGCTTTGAATCGGGTTTTCAGAAGACTTTTGATAAAATTAGCTTGATTTTACACAAAATATAAAAAACTGGCCTTTCATTTATTGATTATAGAAGCAGCTTTGAATTGGGGTTTTAGAAGACTTTTGACAAAGTTGATTGATTTTGAACACAAATGTATGTAATTAGTCAGCTAGTCTTGTTAAGTTTCCAAGTCCTTTGAGGTTGGAAATCAACCATAAAATTAATTAAAATAATTCAAAGTTATCTAAAATATTACAAGTGAATAAAAACTATGAACAATTAATTAATTATTTCCTTTTCATAATCTTTTTCTTCTTTTCTTAGGTCTTTTAACAATTTTTTTTTCATTTGAGGTTGCTTTAAGATCTATTTAATTTAATTATTTTATCTTTATAATACAAAATAATAAATTTGCTCAAAAAAATGTGTTGTTGTATCCAATAGATTAAGTATTTAGTTGTACGTTTTATAATCTACTTTTTTTATAAATAAAATTCAATAACTATTAATACCCCACATGTCATAAATACATTTTATTAGTTTAATTGAATAGCAATAATTATATTAATAAAGTAGTATTTATACACCGTTACGAAAAAAATTATATTTTGTATGGAGAAAAATTATCAACGTGAAGTAAATATTTGGGTATTTTGGTACTTTTCCATCTTATGAGAGTAAAATAGTTAAATTACACTTATATTAAAGAAACCTTAGTTTTCAAATACAATAAAAAAAAAAGCATTGATAAAATAAATTAAGATGGATTCAATTAATTAATTA
Source organism: Citrus medica (assembly GCA_002013955.2). NCBI lineage: Eukaryota > Viridiplantae > Streptophyta > Magnoliopsida > Sapindales > Rutaceae > Citrus > Citrus medica. The sequence goes on along the minus strand of MKYO02024232.1, from coordinate 2,927 downwards.
ATTCTCCAAACTTCTACTTTATTTGAATTTTTTAAAAATAATGTGAAGTTATTGCACTAATTTTCTGAAAGTGGGGTGGAAATTTATAAAATTATAGGGTGAAAATATCACCACCCTAAACATATACAAGACATATTTTTCTTAAATTATGCATTTTTATCACTTTAGTCCTTACTTTTTGTAGAAAAGAACCTAGACTAGAAGGTTTCCAAAAAGATTTGACTTAAGTTCTCGGCAATTGTATTTTATTTAACGTAGGTCCTTGATAACTTGATCATTACAGAGGTAACAACAGTATAAGGCTATTCTCGGGAGCTTATTATATCGAGTGTTTAGTGGAGCTTGCGAGAGCTCAAGGCAATGGTGCACCCAGACTGTAATGTAGTGGGGAAAATTTTAATTAACTTAAAAATTTTGGTCCTCTCAATTTCCACGGTCAATTTTGTCTAACCATTTCGTTGAGCATGTTGAGGGCAATCTCTAACATACCAACTTCTCAAACATGGCTTTGTATTGCTCTTGGTGTTCTACAATCTTTTCAATCTATCTGGTAAGCATTTAAATGTCACGAAGGAGATCGATTAAAATTCTAATTTTGTGAAGGCAGAGAAAATCGCAATAATTAAAGAAATTTTTTCGAGTTACCATAAGTTAAAAAATAAGATTACAATGTAAAATTTAATCTCAGCAATTTAATTTCATTAACAGCACATGTCAATGGATTCTTGAAATCCTAGGAGAACTAGAAAAGGAAATGACCAGGAGAGGATTCAAATCTTTATATTATAGTAGATGACAGTTAGTTGTGTTCGTATTTATTCTATTAGAGACTGTTTCAACGATTAGTAAGAGATTGATCATACAATGTTAATTGTAATTTGTTGTACTGCACAATGATAATTGGAATTTTAAATAAAAATAGATGCGTAGATATTGTAGCACATTAATGGTTTTTATTTAAATATATAGAATTCACTAAAGAAAAATAGTCTCAATATCTGTTTTCAACATATTCAAAAATTCTCCCTTTTTAAAATAGTTTGGATTTGGCTGTCTATTTTTTCAAAAAAGATAGTCTTGTTTTTTCAATGAAAAATTTATTTGATGGTCAACTAATTATTGAGAGAAAAATTGGACTAGAATTGTACATTAATGATGCAGAATTTTTTTCATTTTTAAAAAACTGAAAATGAGAATTTTTTAAAATATAAAAATGAGGAGCCTCTTACCTGAATTTGACTATGAAAATGAAACTTCATGAATTTTTTTAAAAGACTTTATCTTAAAATAAATGATTGTTAATATGTATGTGTGTGTATACAAAGTCATGTTATGCAACAACATAAAAAAATTTAAAAATTGATCGTTTTGAGTTTGGTTTGGTTTGATTTGAGTTCTAAAAAAAGGGACAAAAACTCAAGCAAACTAATAAAAAAAATCGAAAAACCAAACCGATCAATTTAGTTTACTTTGGTTCAATTTTCAGTCATGGTTGATTCAAAATTTTCTGAACCAAACTGAAAAATGCCCATAAAATTATTTCAGATTGATATTTCCTTTTTTTATATATATAAACATTTCACGCCTGAAGCACAAATGGGCTTTCGCCCAAACTTCCTATCGATGGGTTGTCATTTTGGCCTTATGAACTATTAGGTGGCCCATTGAAATGACTACAATTCCCATCCCAGCCTCTTCATAGCTGCTAAATCGATTATAATTAATTAGGAAAAGAAAATTTATGAGCTTATATAATATAATATATACCCATTTAGATTAATATTTTTATGCTCATGTGAAATCTAGGATGTTAATGTCCGAAGCTCTTTATATGAATGCCACCAAACATATGTGTCAAATTCGACAGCAATTTGATTGGTACAAGAAATGCAATTTGTAATGTCTAATTAGCAAAGATTTTACATTCAATTAAATGTTGTCCAGACACCTATAGCTAGATATCTTTTGTTCATTTACAGAGGAGAGAGAGTATTCGATCGAACATAACAAATAAATTCCTTACAAACATCGGAACTTGTGTTACAGTAGTCAACATTAGACACAAGGACCACTTCACTGTGGTTCGAAATTTAACCACTGCATACACACCAGAAACATGATATTACAAACTTGATATGTATTTAGCAATTCAGAGGAGGAAGATCTGATAAATCCTGGTAAGGTTCAATCTTAAAATTATTCCTAAAATCCTGACTCCCAAAAATCAAAAAACCAACTGAAAATCCATCAACTGCAGCAAGCAACACACAAATATTAAACGACATGACGGGAAGCATCGCCAACTAGGACAGTCCAAACCTGAAGGCATACATGAGAGTCCGTAAAATCCCTAAAGCAACGTTGTTTATGCCAGACTTGATCAATTTCACATGTGAGGTCCAGTCCACTGTCAAAGAGAAGCAACTGAAGCTTTTTCGTGGAATATAATTTCAGTACTAGTGCCCCAGAAAAATGTTATATGACCCATCATCATCTTTTCTTTCTATGTCTTTTGCCACAGCAAGCAAAGATGGAAAGGATCACAAAGGAAGATAAATAATAAAAGTACAGTTATAGGAGGATGTGGGATATTTTTTCATGCAAGTGATCATAGATAGTACTTGACACAAATATTTTTTTCATAGATATTTTTTGGATTTTGATGCATATGTGTGTGATGTTCTTGATGATTAGATGATTGATGATTTGTGATTACTGATTATTAGATATTGGAGTGTTAGTATATTTGTGGATATTGGAGTGTTGTTTTGTGGATATTGTTTATGGAGTTGTTGGCTTGTTGAAAGATGAAGTTGGTGTTAATATATTTTTGGAAGTGTTCTATCTCATTTTGTATTAGTGGTTTTGATCATTTTTAAGGGGAAACTCTGCCCAAATTTTCGCTCGCCAAAACTGGGTAACTTCTT
>MKYO02024144.1:249757-294806 GCA_002013955.2 Citrus medica | reverse complement strand
TATTTAGCCCATGATGCATGTTGATACGGATCCAGATACCCAAGTACGTCATTTCAATAGATTTCTTTTCAATTTATTCTCGTCATTTCAATTCCAATTTCAGAATTTATTCTCGCCATTTTAATTTAAGTTTTAGCATATTTCAAATCATTTCTACCACAAATCCAATAATCCATTTACAAAATTAATTCTACACACAATTAAAATCAACCTCCTCGTGGGATCGACACTCGTCACCATTGATCTATACTACAATAGATTCGTGCGCTTGCGAGTTCATTAAAATTTGCACAACAAAGACCTCATAACACTCCTTCATGTGTTTCTCTCAATTTGATGTCACTTACCTCTCGTGTTTAACACACAAATTGGCTTTTAGCCTTGAATGATCTCACAAATTTTTTTTAACACACTTAATTCTCTCTTTCAATTCTTTATTGAACTAAATAAACAAAATCAAGAAAAATCCAGGTGGCACACCAAATATGACAAACCAACACACTAAACAAAGAAAATGAATTAAGAGTACACAAAGAACGACAAAGGGAATTGATGAAAAGAAAACAAGAAAGCAAAGGAAAACAAACGGAAAATGAATAACTAAAATTAAATTTGATGCAAGTAGGAATACTTGATTCCTTTTGCAATCTTGTTTTATTTTTTGGTTCTTTTTTTCTTTTTTTATAATAAAAATAAATAGGACATTCAAACCTGATTAGAAACTAACTTTGATACCAAATGATGCGAACTCCACAATGAAACTTTGAAACTCACACTTCATTTGAAGTTTCAACTTTCCAAGAAAGTTCTAAATAGATTTAAGACAAACAAAACATTGACCCAATGCTTAAGAAAATATGAACCAGAGGTATAGAAAATGATATTGATGTCACACTCAAGATGTAGATGATAAGGTGAGTGATAAGTTTAGATTTGGAACGCCACAAGAATGCAAATTCTTGATAAGTTCACTAGTTCTCAAAAGAACCAAAGAAATAATAATTCTTTCAAATTCAAATAACATTAATCTCTAAAATGTCTTACATAGCAAGGTTGCTGAGTTTAAATAGGCTAAAAAAAATCCAAGATCCTAAAAATACAAATGGAAACATTGGAACAATCCTCCAAGCATAGATCTGTCAAATGGTGCTTCAAAAGTTTTCACCAACTCATCATTATTAATGCTAGTCATTGACAAACTTAATGCTAACCTACCATAATTAATGCTATCATTGACAAACTTAGTGGTAGCCTACAATAATTAATGCTATCATTGACAAACATAATACTAGCCCACCGTCATCAATGGTAGACTTACCTAACACATTGACAAACTTGAAACAAAACAAATAAATGAAGTTGAATAAACAAATGAGTCGTTGGAATTCCCAAGCTTGAACAAGCTGTAATAAATTGGTCATAACTCCTAGAGAACTCGAAATCCAACTTTGTAAATTGCATTGGAAAGTTAACTTAATTATCTTTCCAAATATATGTAGCTTGCAAATTAGTTCTGGCTCAATCAATAGCTTGAATAATGCCAACAATGTCTTGTGTTCTCTCCAAACCTAATTCATGATGTCTTGCATCATGAATTGCGTTTTCAGTCTACATTTTCTCAATTAATCCGTTTAAAGCAGCTTACTTCTTTTTGGCTCTAGCTCTTATAATTGGGCCTCCATGAATGTACAAAGGATCACTTGAAGCTTTAATGATATTCCCTTGATGATTCTCATCATCTTCATCTATGGTGTGGATACGATGTAGAATGTCTCCTTAACTACACTTGAGTAACATCATCAAGCTATATTTTTGGCATCCTTTAATTACGACAATTCGGATTGAGATAGGATCATTATAGCCAGGTAATGCATAGAGATAACACATTGGGATTCGGTCATGTATGAGCGGCCAATGGTAGAATTGTCGCCACTTTCCCTGTAGATAATAAAAAAATCAACAAGCTGAATAGTACAACGATAACTATTTGTTATAGTAAATAGTAAGGATAAGATCCCCTTAGGCATCATCGTTTTGCCTGCAAACCCAACTAATAGGGTCTTCTATAGGAACATTTTATATCCATTCAGCACAAGGCATTAATGAAAGCGATGAACTGTACTAATGATTTCCTCAATGAGTAAAGATTACTAGGATGCAAGGGGGAGATCTTTAGGGATGATCTTTTTTCCTTTTGTAATTTTATCTACCTTGTCACAGAGGTGGTGGAGCTCAGTCAGTATGTTGTCATTGAGCAGTCCATTTTAGCCATCTCTTCCTCCTCACATTAGTGCTTATCATTGAGGTTGTCATGCATATCAACAAAAATGGGCAAGGTTTGCTTATTTGGTCGTCCCACAATGCTATGACTGGTAGTAGTGGATCTAACGTCCCTATTATGCATATGTTTCGCCCTTGGCCCATTTAGGGGCCTTTACTTGGTCTAACCCTAGTAGATAGGGCTATTGGAATTATCCTAGCAAATGGTGGAGCAGGAGCGATTTTGTTGGGGAGCATGCGATGGAAAACTTCTAGCATCTCTTATCAACACGTTGGACATCATTTTGAGTTAAATACTTATTTTTTTTGTTGGAGATTGCTTTAACTGGAGCTTTGTCTCTAGCCACCCATGTTCGATTGTCTATGGTTTCTAATTGTTCCTCATATCCCTCAATGGTGTCTTCTTGGTGGTCATCACCTTTTTGTGGGCTATTGGTGACCATGGTTTATAGGTAAAAGAAGTGTTTTTGTGGGTAAAGGTAAAAGCTTTTTGAAGGTTTTTTAAATGAAATGTGTGATCTTTAGTGGAAAAGATAGCTGCTATAATGTGAGGGATAAGATTATGAAGTGGGAGGGTTCTTTAGAGGTAAAAAGCTCTTTTTGTGAATGGAGGTTGAGATAGTGAACTTGTTGCTCTAACCATTCAGACGATGCCAAAATATTTTGTTCTAAGTTTGGTTTAGGCCAAAAATATTATGAGAGCTTCACTTTGAGAGGTGGTTTGATGAATGATAGAGGTTACATTGTTTCAAGGTAGTTTTAAAGGTACGGTTTGAACTGGGATGATTTAAAAACAAAGAAAAAAAGCTTTTAGAGGCGCCAATGGTGGCCAGCGACGATACTCCAACTGTCAAGCCAGTTGAAGGCTGGAGAAGTTGATGGGTTTTAAAGAAACCCTTGAATGAGAGAAAGTGTTGTAGGAGTGAGAAATCTTGCCTTATTGAGAGACTAACTTGACATAAAGAGTATCCCTAAGGGCATCTTTTGTGCCTTTTTTGGACACATGGCGTGTCATTGTTGGCTATTGTCCTTCTTAAGTAAGGGCTAAGGAGGAATTTGGCTGTTGTCATTGTTGGTTGTTTGACACCTATCTTCTATAAGACTGCCTCTGCAGACATCATGCTTTTTTCTCTTATTAGCTCATTTTAATTGAGCCAATACATTTGTGGTGTTGCTGAGTTTATTAATGGCAATTTACGTAGTTGCTCAACTACTGCCCTCTTCATTTTGATCCAATTGACATGATTCTGGTTGGGACCAAGCTGTGATGGCATGTAGTAGTTTCATTAGTGGAGTTGTCATTGCTTTGGTGGTCCGTGGCGATTTTAAGATGTTTCAGAAGACATCCTTAGTAATTTTTTTTATTTCTAAGGTGGCTCATGCTCCTTTTAACGACTTCTTACTTTATCCTTAACCTTTCAGTTTCCCTCCATTCTTTGCATTAGTCAAATGGGTATGAGAAACATTCCATACATGTCAGACTCCTCTTTCATTCAAATTTTACCACCGAAAAGTCATCCTTAAGACTTACTGTTATTTCTATTATTGTCCTTTAAATATTTGTTTATCTATAAGTATGCTTTTAAGGATATTCTTCTCTTAGGTATCTTTGTATCACCATACTTTTTCGAGGTAGAACATAAAAGTATCCTTTTAAATTGTGTTCAAGGTATTAGAGCTAGTTGTTTGTCAAAAGTTGTAGGTGTTAAGGCGTCCCCACAGCAGCTACTATTCTTGATGTACCTGATTGCCTCACCACTATGCCGGATCAGCAAATTCAAGCTAAAGGCACCAAAGTGTGCCATGAAGACTATTTACCCCAACTAGTTAATTGTGTGATTAGTAGTGTTAAAAATTATTTTCAAGTTAGAAATGCAACTTTCAAAACACTTCACTTTCTTTAGAATCTCTCAAACCACTTCACTTTCTCTGATTCCATACAACTTTACTTATAATGCATTTTTCTTTTTACGATCTAATAGACGGTACATGTCCCTACATAAATTACTCAACCGATATCTCTAAATTGCTTGCACAGTAACTAAGATTTTAAGCCTCATAAGCAACACCATGTATCTTTATCCAAATATAATGTGGTGTAGTAATTAGGGCACTAAATCTTTCTTTAAAACTGAGGGCAACATGCCTATAAAAAAGTTGTCTGGGCTCACTATGCTGGAATTCATACAAAAACACTTATAGAGACAGACCCTAAAGAGAGTTGAATAAACTTTCAAATAAAATGACAATTTCTCTTAGCTCATGGTTTCCTAGAACACTATATTTACATCTTACTTTAGCGAGTAGACTGAAAAAATAGTTTGTTTACAATAGTGAAGGAAAAGAGAAATGCCTTCAAGATCAATTATTTAAGATAGCAAAATATAAGAAATAAAATTTAAAAAATGTTAATATTATTTTGTGTGTGTACATACATACAATAAAAATATTACCTACATAATTATTATATAAGTTAATTTCATTCAACATTATGTTTATTTTAATTATTTGCATTCGTACAATTGTTTAATATTAAAATTTACTAAATACATTTAACAATAGAATTCAAAGCACTTTTAAAACAAAATTTATCAAGCACTTAACTAATTGTCTTCATATCTAAATAATTTTACTGCATAACTAAAAGTAATTATTTTAAGAATTATAACATTATCACATGGATCCTTAATATAAGGGAAAGAAACTTTGGTCTCCTAATCAACCCAAATTGATTTCATGATTTTCTGTATTGTCTTTACAGCTTGGATGAAAAATTATCATCCTATTTTCCAAACCTGACATATGCATATGGGCTTATTTTGGTTTATCCCCTAATAGAGGATTAATTTCGGCCTACCCCTTCATGAAGTGACAATCTACAAATTGCCTCCCTTACTATTGAAAACATCAAGTCACTCCCCAAAACTCGTTATCTCTCAATTATTTTTAACAGCTAAAAGGATAAAATAGTATCTGCACCTTTTCCTAACAGTCAATTAACATAAAAAGGTCAAACCTAGGTAGACTAATTTTCATGGGTCCAAATCTTTCTAGGTTTTTCAAAACACACATAAATATTTCGAATATTTATAGTATGCTCCCTAATACTATAAAATATTTTTTATTTTGTGCCTATATGATTAATTTTTTTGAATGGATTAAATTTTACCTTTTCATATTTAAAAATTTTATTTTAAAAAATAAATATAGAAATTAATTAAAATCTACATATGGAAAAAGAATAATATTTTAACTTTTTTCATATTTTTATTATTATCATTATTATTCTTTTTCATTTTGTAAAGGTAGTTAAAGAAAATATTGATATAAAAAAAAGAAAAATCAAAGAACAAAAGAAAAATGCTACTAGAGTTTCACTAAACAAATGGAAGGAGTAAGGATAAGAAAAATGAAAGGAAAGAAAAAAAAAAGGCTACTCGAGTCATGTACATGAAAGAAAAAAATGAAGAAAAGGACGAAGGAGTGAGGATGAGAAAAAAAAATGAAATGAAATGAGGGAGTAAGGTTGAAAAAAATGAAAGGAAAGAAAAAAAGTTATTGAAGTCATGTATATGAAAGAAAAGAAAAATACAAAAGAGTAGGCTTGGCAAAACCCCGGGTCCGGTCTGGGTTTGGTACTGCCTAGGACAGGACCGGATGACAGAAACTGCTGCCCGGACCTGGGCTAAGCCCAACTTTTGCACATGCATGCCGGGCTTAAGCCGGCATGTCCTCGGCTCGGGTTTTTATCCGAGTTTCTAAGCCCGCAAGTCTTCTTTCACTTTTTTCTTTCATTTTTCTCACCCAAATATCAACAAGCAACATGCATGCACATTTCTTGCGTATCATACTACAAGGTTTGATAAATCTCAAGCTTAACAAAAGAAAATAGTCAAATACAAACTTATAACATACTAACAATACAAAATTTAAACAAATAATAAATAAAATTGTTTCAATCTACTTTCTACTATCAAAATTCATCCAATTTCTAACCTAAACTCATTCAATCTATATATATATATATATATAATTAAATTCAATAACATAATAAATCTAAATAAAATCCAACATATCATAAGTTCAAAATTTTGACACTAATTATCAATACAACATATGAAAATCCTAAAATATTCAACAACTCAAAAAATAGTTCATAAAAGAGTCAAAATACTTCCATGTAAAATAAGTAAATAACAAGTTCATGTCTAATTCCAAAAAAAAAAAAGGTTCATGTCATGCTGCTCGACGCTTGTGGCTCACCATCATCATTAGAAATTATCTCCTCCCCAGTAAAAATCTCATCTTTCGGAACTCCACCTTACAACAAAAATAACACATTAAGATTCAAAACATGTTAAGCAAATAAATACTACTAAAATATAATTCAAATAACTTTATACCTCAAGAAGTAGAAGCCCATATCCAATTCTGAGCACACATTAAGGCTTCCAAAGTGTTAGGAAGAAGTTTACTACGATGCAGACTAAAAAATCTGCCGTCAGCACTAAAAGCTGACTCAAAGACAACAATGGATACAGGAATGGCTAAGATATCCTTAGCTAACTTAGCCAAAATAGGATATTGGCTTGTGTGCGTCTTCCAAAAGGCTAAAATATTAAAGTCCGGAATGGAATAATCCCTCATCTAAATACCTATCTACTTTCTACTATCAAAATTCATCCAATTTCTAACCTAAACTCATTCAATCTATATATATATATATATATAATTAAATTCAATAACATAATAAATCTAAATAAAATCCAACATATCATAAGTTCAAAATTTTGACACTAATTATCAATACAACATATGAAAATCCTAAAATATTCAACAACTCAAAAAATAGTTCATAAAAGAGTCAAAATACTTCCATGTAAAATAAGTAAATAACAAGTTCATGTCTAATTCCAAAAAAAAAAGGGTTCATGTCATGCTGCTCGACGCTTGTGGCTCACCATCATCATTAGAAATTATCTCCTCCCCAGTAAAAATCTCATCTTTTGGAACTCCACCTTACAACAAAAATAACACATTAAGATTCAAAACATGTTAAGCAAATAAATACTACTAAAATATAATTCAAATAACTTTATACCTCAAGAAGTAGAAGCCCATATCCAATTCTGAGCACACATTAAGGCTTCCAAAGTGTTAGGAAGAAGTTTACTACGATGCAGACTAAAAAATCTGCCGTCAGCACTAAAAGCTGACTCAAAGACAACAATGGATACAGGAATGGCTAAGATATCCTTAGCTAACTTAGCCAAAATAGGATATTGGCTTGTGTGCGTCTTCCAAAAGGCTAAAATATTAAAGTCCGGAATGGAATAATCCCTCATCTAAATACCTATCCAACTCCGACTTAGTTACCTTAGCATGCTTATTTTAGCTTCAAAATGTTTCAAACTCCTCTATATCCCAATACTTAATTCGAATTCGAACAAAATTTAGAATGAGAAACTTCCAATTCAACATTCTGCCCACCACTCACATTCATTGCCTTTGACTCGTATTCCTTCATTAAATCATAACAAAGCTTATGTGCACGCTCAATATACTCATATGCTATATCACTATATATCTTTGGGAAATAAAAATAAATTAACATCATCTTATATCTTGGGCCAAGTACAACGGCCACAACTAACATCAAATGAATGTCATTCCAATATTTATCAAATTTATCAGTCATTTTATCAGCCATAATCCTAACAGCAAGGTTATCAGTGATGCACCACCTATTAATTAACAATTTCATTTTACATATCAACGGAAAAAATAAATTAGCAGTTAGGTATTTTGTACCCGAAAACATCTTCGTTAACATGTAAAATGATTTCAAATGCTCCACAATTATGACTGCTAAATCTCACTCCTCATCACTTAGCAAGCCCTTATACTAAGGCTCACGTTGTTGCAACTAAGAAAAAACACTTCTATACATCAATGATATTTCAAGCATGGCATAAGTAGAGTTCCAATGAGTAAGACAATCCAATTTCAAAATCTTTTTTACAATTAATTTTTAATTGTCTAGCAGCTAGCTCAAAAGTTTCACATATTTTTGGTGTCCAATAACTCACACTCTCTCTAATCTTTCCAACCCCACTTTCCATAACTTTCAACCCATCCCGCACAACCAAGTTCAATATATGAGCAATACATCTTATATGAAAAAATTTACCACTAGAAATTAAGGTATCGGTATCAAACCTTAACAGTAATTTCTCCACCATTACGTCATTAGTGGTACAATTATCCAATGTCACTGAGGATAACGTTCTATCCACGTTCTAATCCAATAGGCATTGTACTAACTCATTAGAAAGGGCATCAAGAGTATGGGGGCTTGGAACATAGATAAACCTATGAAATATTCAAAAGTCGGTATTAAATACATAAACTTAAAATATATTACAATTTAAACTTGAAAAATAAATCTAATATAAGTAATAAAATCTTAAAAGAAAAATTAAGCAAATAAAAAATTATAGACAAATTACCTAAGATTCAACTGTGCAATTTCCAGGAGTTATCAATGAAATGGGCCATCACAACCATATATCCCTTTTTCTGATTACCACCTGTCCATAAATCCGTAGTAATGGCCATTCTACCATGATTTTTCCCCAATAAATGCAAAGTATTAACCTTCTCGATTTGATATAACTTCAAGATCTTGCTCTTCAAAGTGTTTCTGCTCATTGGCTTAACCACAAGGTTAGCATGTGCCATCAATTCTCAGAAGCCTATATATTCCATGAATCTAAGTGGAAGCTCATGCATTATAACCATTCTTGCTATCAAACTCCGTAAAACATTTTGATCAAAATTGCCATAACTAATGCCACAAGTTTCATCCTCTCTTTTAATCACTTTGAGACTTCCCTGAAGTGCTTCCTCTATTTTCGGTTGATTCTTCTTAAAAAAATACCACGTGTCTATTCAAAGTCGAAGTCCTTGATTGGTATTTTGCTTTTAAAATTGCACTACAATGCATGCACTTTGCCTTTTGTTCTCCATTAACCATTATTTTTGTAAAGTGCTCCCAAGCTTCAGAGACTTTCTTCTTTTTCTGGTTTCTTCCTTCATCTTCTTATCATTCATGGTTGATACTAAAATTTCCTCAACCTTACTAAAACTACAGCACTCGATGAATTTATTTCCACGTTGTCCGACATTGCACTGCTCTACTGTTACAATAGCAAAGAAATTAAGGAGACTGTCAAAAATAATAAATTCTCATACCCATGAAGAGATTCAATTTTTCGATCTCAAAGATTAAACAAGCAACTGTACTATGACCAATAAATATATTCAATTGCACTTTTTTAAAACATGAGATCTAAATTTCATATTTTAGTAATTTTCTTTTAGGTCATGAAATTGAAGATTGATCAAAAGAGGAAAAAGCAAAAGAGGGCAGGGTGGTGGCTGCCGTAAGGAGATTATAAATTACTATCAAAATTACTCTGACCAGTAACTCAATTGCCAAATTCTTTCTTTGATTGTTCATAATGATTATAAATTACTATCAAAATTCAAAAATTAACTCCTGTTACTATATTATACATGTTTAATATCATAAAAAATCAGCTCATATTACTCAAAAATCAGCTCGAGCATACGTATTAGCATCCAAAAAAAATACAAAGCATAAATAAAATAGTATAACACCAAATAATCATAATAATTTCATCATTTTTTTAACTAAGTCGGAAAAATTATATGAAAGGAAAAATTAAGATGTAAAAAATCAATAACTGGGCCTGGTAGTGGTGGCTGTGATGGTAGAGTGATGGTGGTTGAGAAAGTGGCGATGGAGAGTTGGAGATGGTGGCGCTAATGGCGGAGGAGGGGGCTACACGAACGACTCACTGTCACAGCCGCACTGGAGATGGAGCAATCGAGCAAAGCCGCGTGCCAAGCCGAGTCAACAAACGAGAAGAGATGATGCCAACGGGCAACGGTGACGGTGGGTGGTGGCTGATGCCAAATACCGACGATGACTGTGGGTGGTAGCCGGTGGCAACGTTGCTGCTTATGCTTTTCAAATTAGGTTTCGATAAGGATTAGGGAATTAAGGATTTGGTCATTTGGCGATTTGGGTTTTGATTTTTGTATTTATATTTTCTTTTTTCTAATTTTATTAAGAAACCAGGTCCGAGTCGGGGTTTCGGGTTTTTGGTGCAAAACCCGAAACCGTGCCCGAAAATGTCCGGGTTTGAAATTTTCAAACTCAGATCCACTTTTTTAGCATATGCGGTTCGGGTTTTACCCGGACTGGATTAGCCAGGTCCAGGCTAGGTCAAGACCAGGCGGGTTTTTTTGACAACCCTAAGGAGTAAGGATGAGGAAAAAACAAATGAAAGGAAAAGATGGAGTAAGAATGAGAAAAAAAAAATTAAAGAAAAGATGAAGAGAAATGAAAGAAAAAGACGAAGATGACATTATTGAAATTTATATATGATGGCATGTCTTGTAATTTATTTAACTGACATGTCTAATTTAGAAAAACTATAAATATATTTAGGCCCATTAAGTCATTTAAACACTTTATTTTTAATTTATTTTTCAATGACTAATCATACATCAACTTTTTTTTTAGCCTCACAATGTCATTACAAGAATATTCTGTTAAGGTAGGGATATTTCTGTACTCTTATATGTCAACGACGGTCAATAATTAAAGATAACGAGTTTTGGAATAACTTGATGTTTTCAATAGTAAGGGGCAATTTAAAAATTGTCATTTCACGAGGGGAGTAGGCTAAAATTAACCCCCTAATAAATTGGTAATCCTCAAAAATATTTCTCAACCATTTGAAGTGAATCCCTTGATAGGGGTGGGCAAAATACCCGACCTGATCCGACCCGACCCGATTCGACCCGAAAAAATTCGGGTTCGGGTCGGTTCGGGTTGTTATTGAAACCCGAACGGGTGAAAAATTGCAAACCCGATCGGGTTGTGATCGGGTCGGGTAAAACCCGATCCGATCCGAATACCCGATCGGATCGCACAAAAAAAAAATCACTAAACCTATAAACACATCACACATGCATGCACCAGACACCAGACACCACACACACGGCCACGTAAAGTTACAACTCAAAAAGTCACAAAAACAAGTGGCTAAAAAAAAATTGACAAATAAAAAACAAAATATAATTATAACCCACGCACACAGGCCACAACCACACACAAACATTGAAACATATCTTCGCTGCCTTCACAGCCCTCATCCCCACAGCCCTCATCCTTACACTCACGACTTCACACACACACACAAATATCGCAAAAGCCAAAAGCAAAGCGGCAGCTAGCAGCCAACGCAGAGAAGAGAACGGAGGAAGCGCAGCCAGCGCATGCAGCCACCTAACCCGTGACTGGATCTACTGCTCCGCGACATCCGTAACTACCAGATCTGCTGTTGCCGGATATCTACAGGATCTGTTGCTGCTGGATCCGCTACCCTGCTATCGGATCTGCTGCTGCAGCCTCCACCATCACCGAGTTCCACCGCGAAGGCGCGAACTGGCAACCCGAATTCTTTTCTTTTTTTGATGTTTTGATGGGATATAATAATATATTATATATTATCTGTTAATTGCTAAGTATATGTATTGTTAAATGTTAATAATAAAATGAGGGAAATTCTTGTATGGAAAATTTTGGAGTTTAATTTATTAAGTCTGTGGAAGCTTAAATAATAAGTATGAATTAATTTCTTTTGTTTTGTTTTTAATGAATAGATTAAGCAGATTAAGCATTAAAATTAAATATTTTGCATTTGATCTGTGCAGTGTTTCACCCTATCCAAATTAACCCAAATTTAACCCGATTATTTGACCCAATCCGATCCGATCCGAACATATTCGGATCGGGTCGGATCGGGTTACAACTTCGGGTTGAGTTCGGATGAATTCTTTTCTAACCCGATCAACCCAAAATCCGATCGGGTTGATCCGAACCCGACCCGAACCCGAAAATACCCACCCCTATCCCTTGATTGATAACCGCTCTTGATTCTCCTTGCGGTGTCAGAATTATCGAATATTATTTTCATTCACGAGCTCATATTAGCCTTTTATCTTTTGAACAATAATTATAAGTAAATTAAAATTTATAATAGTTTAAGACATTTTAAAAAATAACTAATTTATGAAGGACAAACTGAATATTAATATATGTATCATAATCCATCGGTTTTGTCTACTATTACTTCCAAACGGTGAATGAGATCAAAAGCAACCATGAGATCAGAAGCGGTTGCTTTGTCTTTTGTTTTCGGCCCACATAACGGAAACTTAGGACTTTAGCCCGAACATGGCACTTTGCAGTGCATTGTGTATAACCGAACTCATTTGAGTACAGACCAATATTAATGAAGAAAGCTGCAAAAATCTTATTAATCTTTCTTCCCACCTGAGCTTATACCTCAGTAAAAGCAGACTTGAAATTGATTAGATTAAAAATAAATAAAAATGAAAATTGGAAATACCTAACAATATTTCTGTATCCAAAAGAATTGAAATGTTACATGAATGTTGTATCAACCAATTATATTGTTGCATGATGTTTCCCAAGCGCTTTAATCAGCTTTAATCGGGTTATTTAGGCGAACAAATGAATCGTTACTTCTACTCTGTGGCTCAAACTTTAGGCCGTCAATAAATGGTTTCAGTATTTTTATCTAATTTGTATTGTATAACTTCAGCACAGGCTCTGATATAACTCAGATGATAACTTAAATGCTGTGAGGTCCTCAATAACAAGCGCAGACTTGGAATGTTTTTCGGATTCTTTTATATTGGTGTTGCAACCCCATACCCTAACTGCAAGTCTCCGACACTTTGGAGACCATTGTTGCAAATACGTTTTATACCAGCTGATAACGTCATTCTTCTTGATGCTTTTAAGATCTTCTGCTTCCTTCTGTGACTGATCGAACATATACCTGAAAATAATAATTACAGAAGTTATAATGGAGCATTCAAATATATATTTTTTATATAATGAAAAATACCATCTGGACAAAGTTGGGATACAAACTTTTTGTACTAACTGATATGGCAGATGACACGACACTCATTAATAGGGGCAACAGAATTACACATTAATTGTGGATTAATAAAGTACACAACTTCCTTGGTGATGTTAATCATTGATAGGTGCCCTATCAATTGGATACAAACTTTATACCCTAACTTATAAACTACAGTATTATTGACTATTTCAGTAGCCAGAAATCACATCACCATAAATCAGATTATTAATTGAGATATTTAAGAAGTTGTATAGACACAAAGTAGTAACCATTATCAATAGCAACCAAAACCACTAGTACCTTTTATCGGTGATCTGATTCCAAAATCGATTGGATTCATATGTAAGGGAAGGTTCTTTCTCCAGTAACTTTGCCATTAAACCACTTCGGTAATTCTCAAAAGATTCATCATCTAAACCTTCCTGCAATGCATACATAGTGTAAAATAAGGAAAAGTGTCGTGGAGGAAAGATTAAGTAAACAATGCACAATGTCCAACTAAGATTCATCATCTAAACCTTCCTGCAATGCATACATAGTGTAAAATAAGAAAAAGTGTCGTGGAGGAAAGATTAAGTAAACAATAGTACATGCTGACATTGTTTTCACACTTTCAACTTTCCTCAAAAGTGAGTAACATAATAAGATTGAAGGTGCACTAAATTGGCATGGCAATAAACAATACACATAGGTCAGAATATCAGCCATAAATTCTAGCCAAATTCAGCCCCACAGGATGGTTCTTGAAAGGATGAATCATTTTATACCACAAAGCCTACTCCCCACCCCCATTATTCAATAATCTTTTTCAAGAAATAATTTTTAAGTAGAAGGTAAATTAAGTAGGACATCAAATAACTCATTAAATATATACCCACTATACTAAATTATTGAATATGGAATGTAATTGATGCCCAAAAAATAAACTTTTTTGTCCTACCAGGACCATGCTTTATTTAACTAAATAGATTCACCAACAAAACTCATGCTTTCTAACGTACAAGAATAGCACTGGCATGCATGCAGCTCCTCTATTTGGTAATGTTAGCTGCACCACTTCATAAGAGGTGACTGATAAAACAAATGAAATCCAGGATATTTAATGTCCCAGAAAGAAGGTCTTTGACTGCCTTTATACCAGATGCTTAATGGCTATATATAGAAACTGACCCTAGATATATGAAAAAATGCTGGTAAGTAGACAATCTCCTCTGCGGGGAAAAAAAAAATCCCATTTTAAAAATAGAAAGATTCATTATGTTATTTGTACCCAAAATTACATAAGAATAACATGACAAAATTTATACAGCATGACTCGCTATTACGATCATTTAAATCATTGCATAAACATGAGAAAGCATCAATCGTTGATACAAAGATCATTAAAAAAACAAAATGAAATTAGATGAGATGGATTTCTATGTTTACCAACAACTCATCCAGGCCACTAATGAAGTTGTCAATTCTCTCCTGCAAATAGATTGGATTGTACTTGGAAGATTGAATACAGAAACAAAACCCAAAAACACGATATGTAACCCTTGGGCTGCATTCAACAACATAACCAAGCTGCTCCTTTGTCCTATATTCCAAAATAAAGGAAGAATGGGTTAAAATCAAATCCCAGTTGAAACTCAGTGCCACTGAGGTCATTGATGGTTGATTCTAGGTCTTCCATCCACACAAAATAAAATTAGAAAAAGGAAACAAAAAAGATAATGCTGAACATTATTATGGGTCAACGGCTCTTTAATGCTTTTCCATTCAGCGTATGCAAGCAGTTAGCTCAACCTAGGAGATTACATCTAAGAGAACCATTCCCTATGAAAATTATTTGCTTCATAAACTGAGACTGGCTTTCCTTGTCTGTCCTAGAACAAGTAGGGAAACAATAGATCAGACGAATTTCTGACACAGAAAAAACTCTTCCAGCTATAATCAGACACCACCCGCATCCTATCGAAAAGAAATTTGTCTAAATCAGTATTCTCAAGCCTGAGAACTTTCCCCAGTAAAATCCTCTCGAACTAATCTATGGCCATAAAACAACATCGATTGAGAAAGAATTTCTACCCAACGAAAGATCACCTTAGCTGATTAAAAAACGGCTCTTCCAAAATTTCATCGAAAAGATCAATCAAGGCCTTCAATCTTGTCGATTCCATTCCTTTTTCTTGTTCAATTTGGAAATAAAGCTGCAAAGCAAAAACCAAAGAATTAGCAAAAAAGAAAACTGAAGGATGGGAACACAAAATTTGAGCAGCCCAAAGAAGGATTAAATAATGTCCATTTCAACTACCTCAATCACGGAGTTTGTTTCACACTTATTCTTCACGCTCACATTTCGTACGAGGTTGGCACCTGAGGGAAGGCAAATTACACGCTCTTGATGCCTCATTTCAATCGGAAGAGGTTGTACAAAGAAGATATTTTTAAATATATTCGATATGTGAATCACTTCTTCTTGTGACAAATTGCCGTGACAAAGGCCCTCAATATATAGCTGTTATATAAGCAGACATTAGTAGGTAGGACTCATTGAAAAAGTCTTACATCAAAGACAGAAATATAAAACAAATAACTCAAACCAGAAGTCCAAATTAATCAATGAGATTGACTTATGTCCTAGGTAAAATGGCAAATCGGCATTAATTAAGAACTGGTAATTCAACAGGCATCGGTGATAGGTTGACAAAATTTGAGGCTTGACTGCTGATAGATAACCTTGGCCATTAGAAGAGACCTGTCAGTAGTTTCCACATTTTGACCCCTTCAATGTTAGCTTACAAAGTCATAGGTATTTCAGAAATTCAAGATGAAAAACTAAAGTGTCTTCATTAGGGTAAGCAGCAGAATTTATCCATGAATTTAAATTCATTTTAAGTAAGATATATTGAATTAAATTGATTGGATGCTCAATTTCCTATTTATTTTTCCCCGATGACCAAGAGGTACCCAAAAACTAATGTTTGTTTTTTTCAAGGGAAACCACAATTAGGGTTCAAGCTATCAATGCCAGCTTGAACAACCCTTGCGGTTGATCCTTTCTTTTTTCTCCTTTTCCCTTTATGGAAAAATGGAAAAGAGAACATGCAACAGCTCCCTGACAATATGGGAGTTATTGGCATGTGAGCATGTGTCTCGTCCGGAACATTCTTCTGGCCAGCCACACACCATCAAGTTTAAGGAAATAATTCTATTTATAAAGAATTTGCAGCACAAATTAAAAAATAAAATCAATGAAAATCTAATTTGCTTAGTAATTAGCAAACCTGTGAACGAAGCTCAGGAATGAATGCCATCAAATCTGCAAGAGACAGGCCATGTAGTATAGATAACTTCTCATCTACATCATAGAAACTCTGACATAGAACTTGTAGTCTCAGGTATGATGAATGACTAAGCGGCTTCATATTGGTGTTTTTCAAAGTTCTCACCACATCTTCTTTAATGACCTGTTAAGTTCCTAGTCAGTTTCATCAAAGATAAGCTGAAATAAGAAACAAACAAATTCTACTCCTCCCAACTTAATGCAGCATCAAATTTTTATCCAACATACATTTAAGCTGGTATTAACTATAAACAATCAGTTGCTTCTGTCTCATTTAAATCTATCATGCATAAGAAACAAATCAAACTGCAGACTTGCTTGCCAGCTAGTATACAATTTTCAACAAGAACCACTCATGACAAAAGTTTCTCAGGTCAGCTGATAATGAGAATACAAGAACCAACAACCCAGGACTTTCTCAGTAAGAAAATGGTAAAATAACACAGCAAGCAAGAGATGGCTGGAAAATGGTAGAATGTAAATAATAATAAGAAGAAGAAGAAGATAATAATAATAATGAAAAAGATTAAAAAGAAAGAAGGGGGGGAAAAATAGTATAGCTACCTTAAAACGATCATCAGATGGCAGAAAGGATTTGGCTATTGCCAAAACCTTAGATAAGAGAACTGGAAGCTTGTCATTGAAACCATACACCTTTAGTTCCAGCTTGTCACTGAAGATAGATACAGAAGTTTCCAACTTGGCAACACTGGCCTGGAGACAACCAATGGTAATTTATATCATGCAGTGACCTCAAATGACATATATGAATAAAATTAGAGAGGAATAAGAAGATTAGAAAGTAGAAGAAATAAGTTAAACAAGGCATCAAATATAGACAAATATGACTTGGGAACAAAAAAAAAAAATCTCAACATTTTACTTGTAAGAACATGGGGAAAATGTATTTATTGATGGATGCTGGAGGTCCCTATGCTCATGGTATTGGCTAGATGAGGCCCAAATTTGGAGCATGTAAATGGGTACCTTTAATCAACCACAAATTCTGGAGTGTGCATGGTGGAATCTTTCTGAGGGGATACTTCTTGGTTTCCCTCAATAAACAATGTTACAAATCCTTGCTTTCTCTTATATAGCCAAGTATCCCTCATCCTATCTATGTTCACAGAGGTCTAAACTAGGGACTACTACCAAACCCTATAACTTTGATAGTCAGGAATCCTGTGGTACATTAGTATCCCCGGTAGATGGCCCCAAGGGATTTGAGCCCCAGACCTCTTGGTTGAATACCACTCAATCCAACACCTTGGGGTTCCGTGGGGTATCAAACATATCTACTTGTTAGCCAGCTTGGCCTCACTGGATCATATCAGTCAAGAATAAAAAAAATGATAAGCCAGAATTTAGGCAGAAGCAAAATTTCATTCTTGATAAAAGATAAGCGACTAACCTGATATATAATCTCATTCAGCTCATCTTTAAGAAGGTGAATAAAGAGTTCGGTTAAAATACAATTCTTTACATTATCATATCCTCCCTTCAGATTTATGCGAAAATATGTATTCGCACGGGGTAGTTTAAAAGTATTATCTAGCTTGTACCAGAATCTGATTAATGGTTCATCAATTATACATGTTGGAGAAGTGACAGTCACAAGATCATTAGATATGTCATTCGCTCGAATGGAAAAATCAGTTGGAATGAACCCATTCTGGGATGGCAGTTGTAATGACACGTCAATTTCTGGAGGATTCCTCCATAATTCCATCAAAGATGGGGAAATATCTTCCTCAGTGTAGCGTGAACCAAACCAAGGCTCATAATGGAAATCTGGAAGAGAAACAAGATTGTTAGGACTGTTTAGCTAAATTGTTTCAACAAAAGAAAAACAACTCAGTTCATTTAATCAGAAGATAGAATTCATGATCATCAAATATAATCCATGAGTCCTAGAGAAGGTTTAGCCACGCAATACTATCATCTAGAGAAACAGACAGTTTAGTTATTAAATTACCTTGTGACTTAGCAAAGGATTTTGATACTACATCAATCCTCATGTTTTCTGGCATAAAGAAACCCAGTAAATGTTTTATCATATCCTCATCCCACGCCTCGTACATGTAGTCTCCATAAATGACATGTTCTGCTGGATAAATAAGTAAATTCCCTGCCATAACAAATTTTTAGATACAGTTTAGTAGAGAGAAACAATATAATAGTTAGAGTTTATTAGAGAGAAACAATATAATCCAAAGAAGATAAGAATGCTGATAATAGAGTTCTTTCTTTTAATGTGTAACATTTTCATGTCAATTACTCCACTAAATAAAAGCAATAACATCCAGGATCTAGCAGGTAAAAATTTTCATAGAATAGGATGCAATATCCCTACATTGTAGACAGTTATCCAATAATTACTTGCTACTTTTGTAATGCTTATTACATGGCAACGAGGCCAAACATTTCTTTCAACTATGTTAATAAAAATAAAGCTAAGAACTAGAGTGGACCAGGTGTCCACGAAAGAAAACAAATCAGCCCATTAGAATGTGGATATATATTAAAAAAATAAAAAAAAAGTTTACAAATTTTGAGTCTACCTGTTGCATACAGAAAACAGCCCACGCCGACCAAGAATCTCTAAGAAGAGAAACCTAGCTCAATAACTTCCCAGTTCATAGGACAATTAAGGGAAAGAATCTTGAAAATCCTCAAAAAGAAAAAGGCCCAAATAGATGCCAAAAAACTAAATTAGCTCAATACCCCTTCTTCATTGGATTTTGCCATGTTGACTTTGAGACCAATAATGATGCCAAAGCTCTCTATCACTTCTAATAAATTCTCAGTGGGGCAACTGGCAAATAACAAAATTTGCATTTGGCACAAGAAACTCAATAAAATTTCTAGATCAACAGTAATCAGTTGATTATATTGTAAAAGGATATTGGCTACGAGAAAATCTAAAGGCCAATTGAATGATAGTCTTAACTTCCAATTAAACACTTACACCCACATAAAGTAATGAAATAAGCAAACCAGTAACACCTTAATTCAGAAGTAGAATCAAAAGAATCAGACAAGCTAATAGTCAATAGAGTGAACCTGCAAGTTCTGCAGCATAATCATCCTGAGGTTGCTCCTCTGCAAATCTAAATTCCATGTTCCCAATGTCCTGAAGTTCCTTAAATATCCATTTTTGGGGAGAAACTTGGCGCAATAGTTTAATGTATTGATAAACAAAGCCAATGATGTCAAAGATCTGCAAAATAAGGGAACCATATGGAAAAGAAGCAATGACATTTTAGAAATTCTATTAGAAGAAGATTAATAACATTGAATCTAAATCTGCATAGTCACTTTAAACATATATTCTAGTAGTCCGAGAATCAGATAGAGAGGGCAACTATGCCACACAAAGGAACAAAGCCCTGAGAACCTAGCAAGTCGAATTTCCCACACAGTAGCAACAGAGCATCAAAAGTTAGTAAGTCCTGAACTTGCTTTCTACTACACTAATTCTCAAGCAATCTAGATGAACATACAATACCATCTACAAATAGCGAGGTCATAACTGATCAAACATGCCAAAAATAACTGAATGATCGTCATCCAGAAATTTGTGTAAGCCTAAATTATCATCCATGTGATTAAAATTGATAAACTAGCAGAGCTTCTTAAGCATTTTTCAGTCAGTTTCAGTTGTTCTGTACAACCAAGAGAAGATATCCTTAACAGGAGACAAGATAAATACCTTTTCCAATCCAGAATCTGTTAGGTGTATGGACATGACAAAGATATAAGCTATAGAAGATCGGTGCATTCCTTCATCACCAACACCAGCGGAAATAGAAGTTGCCCACCCTCTACCTTTAAGAAAGGAATGCAAGCTTCCTCTGCCCTCTGAAAATATAAATAATGTGCTCAAAATTGCACTTAAATGCAAAAACACATGGTGAACATAGAAATCATATAAATTTGGGTAATTTCAAACATCCTAGCCAGAAAAATGAGGACAGAGATTATTCCAGAAATCTAACTGTAGGCACAAGTTAATTATTCTTCTGATGGTTTGTTTATGAGACTGTTGGCAAAGTCATCCCCCAACAATTCAAATAACACTTGGTGAGATTAGGATTTCCAAATAAAGGAAACCAAAATGCCACAGTAGTCAGAAGTAATGATGGCTTGGCTTACAAAGCAAGTCATCGGAAGTTACCACAGTAACATTTGAGAAATGCAAACCAGGATCAACATTCCTTTCTTCTGCACGCATAAAGAAACAGAGATACACATGCATACAATTCCTATGTCGAATGCAATGATATATCTTACCATGTCCCAGGAGATGGGCTAAATAATCTTCAGATTTCTTCAAATATTCTTGATGAAGACATGGCAGGGTCCATGTTAAGTCCAGAATATGAACATCCTTAACAGCCTCCAGCCTAAAGAGTTTACCAGCTTTCCATATAGTTCCTTCCACTGTAAACTGAGGTTTTATTTGAGGACCTTTTCTGACATTGGCAAACAATTCCACAACCCAACTCTGAAGTGTATCCAGAGGTTCTGCAGCAATAGCAAGCAATACTACTAAGACCACATTCATTTAAAACACCAATATCCTCAAATTTCCATCCAATTCAACAACAACATCCATTACAAAGTTTTTTTTCTGGAACCTTGCATGACAAAGGATATCAATTACCAATTCCTTTATTAGTGTAGATGGTTCATTTTAAAACAAATGTGCCAATGTGTGCTAATGTTTATTTCAGTTTTTAACCAAAATCAAGACAAAAGTAAAACTATGAGAATCACAAAAATTTCACATTGAGGAATTAATGCCATCTTTTTGTAAAAGAACTATTCCCTAGAGACACTAAAACAAGAAGTGAAAAAGTCATAGATTATCATTTGATAAGCTTGACGTTTATAAAAGGGCAAGAGGTTCAGTTTACTAGACAGGGAACCTAAACTCCCTTTTCCACAAGGTCCATGATTCACAAAGTTTGAGGCTAAAAAATTTTACTAGTTAAATGCCTTAAGCAGTTATAGGGCTTCACCTTAAAACATGATTCATCTTAATAGGAAGTTTCACCAGTGGAATCTATGACAGTGCAATGGAAATGGTTCTGAATTCCCGCCCTAAGTGAAGGACATGAAACAGTATATCTACCATGAGAGTGGAGGACAAAGCTTTACAATGGGGAATAAGTGTTGTCACAACTACTACACAAACCCCATTAACAAGCTCAATGGCTCCAAACCTCAGCCACATTTCAACATCCCCACAACACCAGAAAATGGGTCTGAACTCCGTTTTAAGCAAAGGACATGAAACAATATATTAATTATGAGTGGAGGACAAAGCTTTACAATAGAGAAGAGGTGTTGTCACCACTACTTCACAACCCCCCATCAACAAGCTCAATGCCTCCAAACCTCAACCATTTTTCATCATCTCCAACACCAGAAAATCACAAACCTCATGGCTAGCACCACTTCTGCAGTGCACTATCATGCTGCCAGTAACACCATCCCCCTCCTACCACACTGCATATGATTACCATCACCATATCTAACACTAAATGATCACAACAGTATCTCCATCACCGTCAAACCATCACTGACATGCCATCCCACCACCATATTGGCTAACACTAGCTCTTCAAACTACATTGAATTCATCGTCCATAACAATATCCCTACTTCCACCGCCAAAAGCTTTGTGGAATTCAGTTCCACTTATTGAAAATTTTCAAATACTGGCTCTGTTCCTTCTCAACTAAGAATAAAGCACTGCATAATAAAATAAATAATATATAGCAACTCAAAAGGAAAACTGTACCTCCTCCGATGACAACTAGCTTCATTAGCCCACCTTGGTAGTAGTTCATGTACAATTTCATAATTTGCTCCCGCAAATTGATTCCTTTCTCCATAGCATCAATCAGACTTTTTTTATTCCCTTAAATGAAGACAAAAAGACATTTCAATATAAACAGTTAAATAGATAGTCCAATAAACATGAACAAAGTACTGGTGAGCTTACCCCAAAAGAATTTGTTAAAAGCATGACCGAGTTGAGATGTATGGCACTGAAGTTGTTGAAGGCGGCAAGCATCATTTTGCAAAGCCTGGTTAAATTCTATCATCCAAATCGTTCATATTATGGCATAACATTCAGCAATGAACAACATGACAGCAATGCAATGAGAACTAAATGATAAATGTAGTTAAAATTGAAATCTTTCAAGGAAAAAAAGGTCTAATAGTATTAGGTAAGAATAATACACACCTGAATCTACAGCAAGAACCTCTCGTTCCATGGCTTCCACTTTCATAAGGGGTGAAATAAAAAACTGAGAAAACCTGATAAGGCAAAAAGACCAGCTTAAAAGACATCCAACCAATCCCCTAATCTGTGAAGGCAGAGTATGACAGCTATCTTTTAAGGATTGATAGTAAAAGAAATGACTTCGTTGACGCAACTTAAACATTAAAAGTATGGAGACATGCTACTAGCACCAAATAATGCAACAGCAATAAACATCATGTCAAAGCATAATCTTCATTAGATAAGAACCAATGACACTAAAGATCATGGTAAACATAAAAAATGTATATTGGTAAAAAATGAATGATGATCAAGAAGTAATGACCAATAGGGAGGATGAGAAATTAAACCAAAACATAACTCCAGATAAGCTTTAAAAAACCCACTTTAGCTAAAAGAATAGCAGTTCTCCTGATTACATAAAATTGTATGTGTAACATAAATATCAACATAGAATATCTATTAAATGGTATGAAATTGAGAAAGCAGATTGCAGACAACAACAAAACTCAAATGTCAAAGCAAGAAGGCATAAGAAAGAAAAAAGATAGAAACCCACACTCTGCTTCATTAAAACAAATATAGAAAGAAAAATCAATAAACTCAAGGACTATGGTTATCAAAATTACATACATGAAGAAATCAGCATTTACCTCATCAAAGCACCCTTAAGAAACTCCCGTTTGATTTCGAAATGATAACAAGTGTGCTCAGTTTCCGTGTATGCATTCGATGAACCTCCATGCTTGGATAAGTAACTATCATACTAGCAAAGAATAGAGTCAAATTGGTAGGCCCAATGACAATCATTTTATGACACATAAATCAATATCAACCTCAAATTTACAGTACATAACGAGTATAAGTTTTGATTATCATTTCAGTGTCATCATAGTGCCATATGAACCAACTGTTTTCATGAAACTGATTAAATTTCTTCTACTTTGTTTGGCAAAATATGAAGGGGGTGTTGGAGGGGAAAAACATAAACAAACAGACCTCATTTTCATCAGGAAATTCAGTACTCCCCATGAAAAGCATGTGTTCTGCAGCAAATCATAAAACATACCTCAACAAACTCACTCATAACACACCTCGTAGATTACAAAGTTTCAATAGGATTAAAAAAAAACGAACCACAAACCTAGGAAATGAGCGAGGCCTTGTACCTCCACAGGATCACAGAAACTGCCCATTCCTACACACATTGCAGCAGCTGCCTGTGAAGTTTAAAATTTCTAAATCAATTTTTCTAGTATAAAAAAATTATATTTGAAAAATCAAAATGAAATAGCTAATTAATCTAACCTTCTTAGTCTGTGAAAAAGTTCCCTTTCCTTTCACTTCCTTCTCAGTATCATTTTCATCATCTTCCTCCTCGTCTTCGAATTCGTCGTCTTCGTCTTGGTCGTCAAAAGTTTCCTCGTCTTCTTCGGTGTTGTTTTCTAGGGTTTTAGATGAATCGTCGGCATAAATCTCAGGATCGTGAACAAGCAAAGCACAAAGACGGTTCTCCAGCTCAATCACTCTGTAAAGTCTCTTGTCGTTTGGTGATTTGATCACAATTTCGTCCGAAGACCAAACGCAACCATTCCCTCCCATTCTTTTATCTTCTTCTTCTTCTTCCCTTATTACACAGGGTTTTAATTCGATGGCCTATTGAAACTAGTTGAAACTAAGAAGGGATTATTAGGTAACGTTCAAAAGACACGACAGTTCACTGTTCAGAGTGTGGGGGGGGGAGATGTGTATAAGAGACAGGAATANTGTTCTTTACACCACTTTTCTTTTTAAATTTGTATCAATTAACTACTTTTGCTTTAATACCGTTAAAATTAAAAAAAATGAGAAATTTACCCCTAAATAATTTAAAAGGCCATCTTATCTTATAAAAACTTTGAAAAATAAATTATTTGTAATTATAAAAATACTTCTAAATTTAATAAAAAAAAATCCCAAATAGAACAACTGATTTTTATCCAATTTAAAATTTGCAAAATTTAAATAAAAAACTAAATTTATTTATTAAAAATAAATGCCAAAATTTTAATAATTTAGGGGATTTTTATTAAATCCCAAAATTTTGCAAATATTTTTATAATTATAATTTTTTATTAAAATAGTTTTTATTAAAAAATAAAAATTCTAATTTTGGCATTTATTTTTTATTTAATTTAGAGGTATTTTTATAATTATAATTTTTTTTAAGTTTTTATATAATAAAATGGTCTTTTAATTTATTTAGGGGTAAAATTATCACTTCATTTAAATTATTAATAATGTTAGTGTAAAAGTGGCTAATTAATACAAATTTTAAAAAAAATTAATGCAGAAAATATGTTAAAATTTATGGTGGTTCGATGAACATAAGGTAAAACAGAAGTGATGCAATGATAATTTCTCTTAATTAAATATCCATTAATAGTTCAAAAATTATTTGAATACCCCTCTTCTTTTTTATTTTCATGGATACCTTAAGAAATAGGCGTAAAGTCTAAAATATCCTAAGTGCATCAACACTACTCCTTTTCACTCTTTTCTTACACTCAAAATATGTTCCTATTCAAAGCAAGTAGAAAATCTCTTAAAATCTCTCAATACCTCTCATAACCTTTTACACAAATAAAACTATTTATACTCCAATACTTTTTTCAATAGCAATGTGGTGCATTTATCATTAAACAACCCAATGAGGTATGTTAATGTTGTTAGATTTTAAGTTTTACATTTTCTAGCAGAATGTAGATATTTTCCTCATATTATAATATTCTATTTTCAATTTTTTCACTATTTTTCCTTATATGTCAAAATGTATGCAATATAGGTGGTTTAATTAGTTTCTTCAGCAAGATATCTTTTTTTTTAATACTAATTACACATCAAATTATTGTATTGCACATATATTTACAAGTGTTATTATAACAGACATTATACTGATATTTACAATCAGATATACATAACTGTGACTTACATTATTACATTAAATTTAATGAAATACATGCCCAGACAAATAACCCTCACAAACGAGGGATGCCTCTGCTCCACTTGTATTTCGCAAGGGAGAAGGACTTATAAATATTTTAGCCCTCACAATGCTTTTGTGGGGACTTGAACTGCTGCCCTCACGCTTGTGAGGGCAGCAGCCCAACAACTTCGGCCAAAGGCCTAGTGGTAGCAAGATATCTTGTTAAACATGTATTTATGGTGAAAATGTTTAGGTTAATGTATCATTTCCAATGTCGTGTAAGTCATGCAGTCTTGTAGGTTGATTAAGTCATGTTGTTGGTCATGTAGGTTATGTAGTCAGTCGGTCATGTAGGTCATGTAAGTAATGTAGTTGTGTAAGTCTTGTAAAAAATGTAGTCATGTAGAATGTAGTCGCATAAGTCATGTGATTATGTAGGTTGTGTAAGACATGTATGTCATGTAAATCATGTAGATTGTGAGTTATTATATACGAAATTTGATACTATTGATTTTATTGTATCAACATATATGGTTTTGGTACATGTGCCTATTCTCTTCAACAGTGTGTGGATTGAACAAAATGACAAGTATAGATTCAAAGATTTAGAGGCTAAAGGGATAATGATACCACGATCGAGAACATATGCAGAATTAATAGAAAATATATCTTAAGTTATTGATAACAATATCTCAAGTTGCTTGGATGAGCAATTATTAGTTACTGATTCAGCATTAGGAGATAATGCTCCAAATACTATAAAATTAATACAAACTTACAATACTAGTTCAATTAACATAAACTTTTCTAGATTTGAAGTACACTTACAAAAGTTTAGGATCAAAAGTACAACTCATTTAAATAAATAGCAAATTAATTCTTCTCCAAAAGTAACGACTTGTCATAATAAAACTTTCAGCTAGTTGCCATCGATAGGAAGAGACATGTGTCTTAGTGTAATAGGTTTGAGTGTCTTCACCACATGCAAGTGTCTCCAAGTAACATAAAACAAACACACCGCAATCTCTATTTAGAATTTTAGAATAGTCAATTATATATTGAATAAATAACTAAAATAGTATAATAAATTCTTACCACAAATTAAGTCTTCAAAGAAATAAATTATTCTTATAGATTAAGAATAACGACAAAAGTCGTGTAATTTTAAGGTCGTATACTCGTGCAGTCATGTAGTATAGAAGGTTATGTATTGCATGACTGAAGGTCGTATAGTACATGAAGGTCATGTAATACACGACTAAAGTCATGAAGGCAGTATAATACATGACTGAAGGCCATGTAATATTACGGTAAGTCTTGTAATAAACGACTGAAGATCGTGTATTACATGAAGTCATGTGTATTACATAACCTTGATTAGTGTATTACACGACTTTGAGTGGTGTATTATACGACCTTGCACGATCAAATTACAATCTACACAATCTATCAAATTTTCACCACTTCCATGAAGCAAAATATTTACAAAGTTTGTTTTTCAATATCCTATGAGAGATCCACAATCAATTTAATCTATTCCTTCAATATAAAACCCTAAACTTTTGATTTTTCCCTAAGTTTCAAAACTCTATCAACTAATAAGAAGAAGGAAATTGATTATTTACTTAAAGAAGACGGATATCGGTGATTGTGCAGCAACGAATTGGCTTCTAACGATTGTGCAGCAGTGAATCAGCTTTTATCCTTCTCCAAACTCCAGCTCTTCTCTAAAAAAGTTGTGTATGAGTCATGTATCTACCTGTTAGCATTTTGAGTTGAGAATACTTAGTAATTTCATGAGTTTTTAGAGGGCATTCATGAAAATTTCGATAAACTCTATTTTTTTAGGGTATTAAGATAATTTTAAAAGTCATAGGGTATCTACTGCAAATACCTCAATTTTCGAGTTCTCGGTTGAAAAAATTTTAAATTGAAAATGGACGAAAATGTGTCACGTGGGTGATCGAATTCCTGCTTCGAAATTCACTGTCCAATCATATAATAAATAAAATCCTCAATAAACCCCCCATTTCGAATAGCAATTTCTGCTTGAAAAAAAAATCCTCCTCCTTCTTTCCATACAAACTAAAATGTAAGAGGGTTCAATCCTCAAAAATCTAAAAACAATCGTAGATTTGGATAAGGAAGAGGAAATGGCTATCACAGGATCGATGAAAGCGGCGTATTGTGTTGTTGTAGCGAACTGCTCAGTAAGGTTTCTGGGCGTGACAGTGGTGGAGCAAAGCAAGTATTTTGGAGCCATGGAGAGGATTTGGAGGGGCAAATCCGAAATTTAGTTGAAAGTGAGGAACTACTTATCTAAAGGGATGAATTAGAGATTGTGATTTGGGATGTTGATGTGTTAAAGAAACTGTTGGAGAAGAATACTCAAAACCATGCGTTGCTAATGGTTAAGGCTTATTTAGAAGATGCGTAGGCTAGCATGGGACCCACTTTTTTAGAGTTAACAGTAAGGAAAATTAAGCACTTGAAAGAGCAAGAATCCGATAAAGTTGAAAGAGAGCTGTTGTAGTTAAAGAGAAAAGCAAAGGTATTTTTTAAAAAACATTTTGTCGTATTTTTTATTTTTGAGAAACATAATGTGATTTTGCATGCTTTTATAGTTAATTTTTGGTTCCTAAGTGTCCATTTGGGGTCGCTGCAAGGGGACCTTAATTTGGATGTATTTTGCTGAGGTAAAGGCTTTCAATTAACATAGTTATTCTATGTATGTAGCAGTGTTTAATGCTTTAATTGAGGTTAAAAGGAGGGGAAAGAAAAAAGACAAAACATATGGGCTGTGATTTCTGAAGAAATATGTTTCTTTGGAAAGTTATTTTTATTGAGAAAGCACTTAGAGAGAATCATTAATAGGTTCTTCTCCAAAATATTCTTTTAGGTATTTTCGATAGAGGGGTTTTTAACTCCAATATGTGCAGTTAGTGTTCTTATACTTATGGTATGTTTGAAAATACAGCAGTGAAAGTGTTTGGTAAAACATCCATTTTTACATGGTAGCTTGTGTTTATCACTATGCCGCCCACTAATACTTGATATCAAGTGATTCTATCTCATAGTGGTACTGTGGATTAAAAGTCACATCTCAATATCAAACTTACTCTAGGGAACAAACTCACATTGCATTCAGGTTTGTATTTTGTCTTATTTCCTAAATTTTTACCACTTTCACTTCTAAGCTTCTGACATTTTGAAATAAAAAGCTTTAACAACACGTAATTTTGATAGTGATCATTTCAGCACTTAATGTTATAATGTTTATTGTTTATATAGTTGTTGTTACAACTAAGCATACATGCTTTCTTTTAGGAATTCAAAAGGAATATGTGCAACCTAAGTGCAAGCACATTGCTTCTCATAGATGTACATGAGGTGAGATTATTGATATTAAGGGCTTGAGCTCGGATGAACCATGTAGTGAATATGATATCTTGCCCACCCCGGAAGTTGATAAAGTGCAAGAAACATTTAAATCCAGTTCGTTAGAGTTGCATGTAATTATAATGGACCCTCTTCCTGATGTTTTAATCTGGGCTGAGGTTGTGGTATCTGACATGGCTAGAAAAAATTAGATTCATGAGCCTGTTGTGGAAATGGAGAGTAATGTAGAAAAAGCTGTGTTGAATTCTTTTTGTTAATGCTTATATGGAACCTGTACAAGCTAACAAGGGTAATCATAAAGATGAATCTTGTAGTCATCAAAATAATGTGCCAATACCCAACTTAATAGAAAAGAATAGTACTACCCAAACCTACGAGGTGCTTATTTGTTGTTTGTTTTTGTTTATTGTTTTATCTTCAATTTATGTGGCTAATATATTGTATCTTGTAGATGATGTCTGTATTTTTTACACTGTATTTCATATTGGTTGCTTCCTTTTGTTTTATTTATCTGTTTTATATGATTTAAATTCTTCCAACTTTTGTGCAATCGTAAGGTCCTCATATGCGGCCATCTTTTTATATATTTATTTATTATTACTTTGCAATGGAAGAATATCTTTAGTTTATTCTATAGAGGTGCATTTCAGTGCTTAATTTTGTTGTTCCCTTTTAGGTTTGGCTAGATTCTAACAGTTTCCCTCTAAGAGTAGCCGCTACTTAGATTAAAAGTCTTTGGTGCTTTGAGGCCAGTTAATTGACAACTTGAGCTCAGGCGATGGTTAGATTTATTGCCCGAACTTGAGAACTAATATGTTGAAAATGGAAAAGACAAATTACTTCAATGCTTTGTGAAAATTTTTATTACTGAATTTCAACGATAGCCAAGTGTTTTTCATTGATTACTAACAGAAACAAGGAAAGCTTAAGTTTTTTGCACTTAAGAGCATACTTATTTGAAAATGTGGATTAGAGCATGTTCAAAGTTAGCAAGTTGTCTGTTGTTTTAATCTATTTAAGGAATTCTCAATATGATGATCTTGAATAGCTTACTTGATTGAGTACTTAATTACTACTAGAAATATGTACAAACAGTTAGAATATGAACCTTTAAACAAAAAGAATCTTATTTTATGTCACTAGTTAGCACACGTATGGTGTATATCTGTTTGTTCTTGAAGAATGTGCGTTTTCCCCCCTTTTTAACATTGCTTGAGCTGTAAATCTATATCGTTGACTGGTAAACTGTATTTTAAATTTACAATTTCCTATTTTATAATTGAATAATTTTAAATTTACATTGACATGGAAATGCAATAAAATTCTGCTTTCACTCTATTTGGTCGATGAAGTTTTCAAGAGCATTATGTTGAATTCCTTGTACTTGGATTGACATTTTTCTAAATTTGAGGTCTATATCATTTTAAGGGTTATTTTCTATTTACCTCTAACAAATTAACTATCTTCCAAAAGCCTTGAAACTACTATAAACCTCAACTTACCTTTGATTACTAATTAGTAGATAACGACAAATGGGGGCATGTTGATAAAAAAGAAAAATCTTCCTAACCGTAATTAGGGGAAAATTGACGTTTAAAATAATTTGGGTGTATTTTGAAGATGGTTAATTTGTTAAGGGGTAAATTGAACCCATAATTTAAATATGTATGATATTATGGTGCCACTTTTGTAGTGGGATGATTCAATGGATGGATCGCCATTCAATCATATGAATAGATTTACTTACCTAGTCCAAAGAGAAAGGTTGTGTCGCCATTAAAGAAACATGACATCACCAAATTTGCTAGAAGGAGAAAGAAGAAGAAATGGAATCTTGAGGAAGAAGAAGCTTTAAGAAAGGGCGTGGAAATGTATGTGGTTCTCTTAAGGAAAACCTTTGAAATATCTAGCCTTGATAATCATTTGAGTTTGATATTTTCTTTGTAACTATGGGTGTTGCGCATAAGTTCCTGATGTTTATGTGTCAAGTGTATTTTGTGGGAACATCAATGAGGTTGGTGGCATTGTGATAGGTCATAGATGATTGTACTTACACATCTATTTCAAATACTAACTAGGTAACCCAAGAGGGGATGTGAATTGAGTTTCTAAAAAATTTAAGCAATTAAAAACTTAATGCAATTTAAACAAAGTAATCAAATTTGAAATAAACAAATTAATGTGCAATAGAAAAATAAAGAGATAGGATAAAAGAGAGCAAAAACATGATTTTTATGTGGTTCGGCCAACCGTGCCTATGTCCATGCCTCAAGCTCACCAGGCTTGAGGATTTCCCTAAACGAGCTTCCAAGGCTTCAACAACTCTTACAATTGACTTCCTGTGTCAATAGACCTTTACAACAAGAGATTATCTCCAATCTCTTAACCCAAGTGTATCTTAACACTTACAACCACTCAAAAATAGAATTGCGAATGAATTTTCTCTCACACAATGTATGTGGCTACAAATAAAAGCTTAAAGTGTGAATCAATGAAACAAAAATAAGTTTAAAGCTCAATAAGAATTGTATACTCAATAGCAAGCTCAATGATAACTCTTGGATCACTCTTTGTTTGAATTTGGTGAACTGACAGTAGTTAAAGGTGATTCGATTTTTCTCAGAAAGTCAACAACAACTAGTTTTCAGTTCCAACAATAAATTCATTCGTATTTCCAGAAACCGCCAAAACAAATTTTGGCTAACCATTCTTGGTAAACAGTTCGGTTACAATCTAATTCCTTTTTGGAAATTATTGGTTCACTATTTTCAGTAAACGGTTCACTGTTATTTTCCAGAATAAGCATTTAAACAACTTTTCGTATAAAATGATTTTCCGATTAAAGTTAACAATTATCCGAATTCTTAAACATATCTAAAATATTATATAGCTTTTAAGAGTTTGTTTAATATTAATAGCTCCAACATTTTTAATAAAAAATATATAAGATTTGTTATCATCAAAATCAATATTATAGGATTATTTATGTCAACACTCTTGTCTTCAAATTAAAGACAATTTGGCATTTTTAGATCATAAGGCTCATAGAGCCTTGTTACTCTAGCTTGGAGAATGGCTTATAGTAGAATAGTTATTGCTCTTGTTTTTATGCGAATAATGGTGCTAAAAAGAGTGTATCTTTTTTTAATCCTTTTTTTGCTCATTTTGATCCTTATTTCCTCTATGATGAAGGTTTGGTAAAGGAAAATGGAAGGTTATTTTAAAATCCAACCATGAAGAATTTAAAGAAAGAATTGAGGTGATTTTGCTGTGTACTAATCTTTTTTTACATTTTTCCTTTCTTTGTTTTTGTTTGGGGGTTAAATTATTCTTTATATTGATGTAAAAACTTACTTTCGTTCAGGTTGATTTAAAGGACAAGTGGAGGAACATGATGCATTATTAATACTTTTAAACTACTTGGTTTTCAGCATATTAAGGAATTGTATGCTGATGACCATGATTTTAGTGTTGAATACCAAGCTTGTGAAAAGACCGTAGTCAGAAAATACTTTTAGGCATGATGACTATTTATTTCAGGAGAATAAACTGTGTGCGTCTAACTGTTCTTTGAGAGATTTGTTAGTGAGAGAATCCCATGGAGGAGGGTTAATAGGGCATTTTAGAGTTGTAAAGACTAGCAGTTTTATAGGAACGCTTCTATTGGCCACATATGAAACGAGATGTTGAAAGACTTTGTGGTAAATGTGTCACTTGTAGGCAAGCCAAATTGAAAGTGAAACCTTATGGCTTATACACCCCTTTGTCAATACGTAGTGCACCTTGGACTGATATTTTGATGGATTTTGTACTAAGTTTACTGAGGTCTAGACAAGGGAAAGACTCAATTTTGTGGTTGTAGATAGATTTTCAAAGATGGCACATTTTATTCCATGTTACAAAACGGATGATGCTTCTAATGTTGCTGACCTATTCTTTAGGGATATTGTGAGGTTGCATGGTATGCCTAGGACAATTGTTTCTGATAAGGATGCTAAGTTTTTAAGTTACTTTTGGAAAGCCTTATGGGCTAAGTTAGGAACTAAGTTGTTGTTTTCAACTACTTGTCACCCTCAAATTGATGGTCAAACAGAAGTTGTGAATAGAACTTTATCTACTCTATTGCGAGCTATCATTAAAAGAATATCAAAACTTGGGAAGATTGTTTACCACTTGTTGAGTTTGCTTATAATCGTTCCGTTCATTCTGCTACTAAGTATTTACCGTTTGAAATTGTTTATGGTTTTAATCCTTTAACCCCATTACTATGTTGCGAGCTATCATTAAAAGAACATCAAAACTTGGGAAGATTGTTTACCACTTGTTGAGTTTGCTTATAATCGTTCCGTTCATTCTGCTACTAAGTATTTACCGTTTGAAATTGTTTATGGTTTTAATCCTTTAACCCCATTGGATTTAACTCCATTACCTGTTTCTGAGCATGTTAACTTAGATGGCAAGAAAAAGGCTGAAATTGTTAAACAGATATATGAGAATGCGAAGTTCAACATTGAGCAAAGAACTGAGCAATATGCTAAACAAGCCAATAAAGGGCGACATAAGCTAGTCTTTGAACCCGGTGATTGGGTGTGATTACACATGCGCAAGGAATGATTTCCAGAATGAAAGAAATCTAAGTTATTACCTCGAGGGGATGGACCATTCCAAGTTTTAGAATGTATTAATGACAATGCATACAAACTGGATTTGCCTGGTGAGTACAATATAAGTGCTACTTTTAATGTTTCTAATTTGAGCCCTTTTGATGTAGGTGATGATTTGAGGACAAATCCTCTTCAAGAGGAGGGGAATGATGATATTACGAATAAAACTATCACAAGCACATGGGATGAGGCATATTCAAATCTTATTCAAGTTCCCGTCGGACCCGTTACAAGAGCTCGAGCAAAGAAATTCAAAGAAACGCTTAATGGATTGATTTAAGCAACTTTGGCTCAATCAAATTCTTGGAGGCCCATTGAAGGAATCGCACATGATAAATGCATGATTTAGTCTCTTGAAGTTTCCAAATAGTCATTTCCATGAAATAGGGAGTTGGCTTAAACATTATGGCTGGAAAATATATTTTCCTTTTTCAGATATTTTCCCGTTTCTTGAGGAGGCTATTAGGGAATCAAATCAATTATTTCTATATTAATCGCCTAGTTTTCATTTAATTGATGTA
The DNA here is from genome assembly GCA_002013955.2 of Citrus medica. Taxonomy (NCBI): domain Eukaryota; kingdom Viridiplantae; phylum Streptophyta; class Magnoliopsida; order Sapindales; family Rutaceae; genus Citrus; species Citrus medica. Next base: position 260,294 of record MKYO02024144.1, on the reverse strand, counting down.
AGACATTTAAGATAATTAGGATTCTGACTTAGGTGGCGTTTGTTTTTTAACTTAATAACTTAAAGTGACTTAACTTAATTAATTAAGTTAATTAGAGGTGTTTGTTTTTATAACTTAATGAGAATTTTTAGATAATTTTGACTTAATAAAATAAGCTAATTTTTTTGGCTTTTTACTTAATGGAGAAATCTGAATTAAGTCAATTACTTGCTAATGTCAAAAATATCCCTGTTTTATAATTTATTTTTCATGTCTATCCCAAAACTCACCCATAGATATTTACCCCACATAAAAATATCCATATTTTTTCTTTCTTATATTATATACGATAAAATTTAAAATTTATGGTATTTTATATATTAAAATTCTAAAATAATTATGTATTCACTTGAATATAGTTTTACTTATAAATGTTAAAATATTGTGGTATTTAATATATTATTTATTTGACATTCAAATTTAATAAGGATACAAATGTAAAAGTACATATTTTCAGCTTTTTAAGTTGAAAAAAACAAACAACTTAATACTTATTTTTCGAGATTCAGACGAAAAAATAAACATATTATTCAGATTCAGATATTCAGACCTATTCAGAATTCAGACTAATTCAGGTCTATTCAGATTTCAGATAAAAAAACAAACGCCACCTTAGTTTAAATTCTTTCCTATTTACTTATATTATGATTCTGATTTGATTTGGATTTTGATTTGATTTGGATTCTTTCCTATTAAGGAAGATTTAGATTCAGATTTGATTTTTGGGTTAGGATTTATTTCCAAAAATTTTTGTAACCAACCCTATCTAAAGTACTCATATTCAATAAACAGAAAATAAGTTTTTTTTATGCAATTGCTGAGAGAGTTAATTCTCTTTGGTTCTTTACGAACTCTTTGAACTTATCGGATTTCCATGGTGTTCAAATTCTTGACTTATCAATCAGACCATTCCATAGCTGATTGTGGCGTCTTCACATATCAAGGTTCGTGCTTTCAATAAGCATTGGGTCGAGGTTCTCTTCCATTTTTGGTTTAAATTCGATCTTGGAAACTAAATTGATTAGGGTCGCGTCAGTTCTTGACGGGGTTCGTATCAAGTTTGCCGAAATTTACACCCATTTTTTAGCTATTTTTTCGCCTATAATTATATTATGTCTCACAAATGTCTTGTTGTGACTAATAATATTTGTCGTAGAAAAATCAAATCAGTAACCAATTAACGAGTCTTAAAACAAAAATTATTGGTTAAAAAATATAATATAAGTTAGGACGAGACTATTGATTGCGATTTCAAAAATTTGTCATAATAAGTATCATTCTTTGACCAAAATTAAAATTGTTGTAAAAAATAGTCTCAAAAAGACAAATTTCTTGTAGTGATTGTATAATACGATCAGAATCAGAATCAAAATAACTACGGACAATGAGCAAAAACTTTTAAATTAACTTTTCATATGTAATGACTTATATGTGGCACTTTGCATTATATGTGACACTTTGCGGCGTTTTGGCCCTTAAGAGGTGACCCCCTCATGCAAGTTATACTAGAATCGCAGTTTTCCAGTGTATTAGTGTCAATTTTAAAAATCCATATAAAATTGAAAACAAAGTCAAATCTTATGAAACAAAATTTAATCAATAAGTCCTATATGTCTAGTTTTCAGAAATATAAAGTTTTTAAGAAAAATCATTCAGAAAATATATGTTTGAATTCGAGATACTCATATTATCCAGAATTTGTCCAGTGTGCTTAATACACCAAGGGTTGATTATTAAAACCCACAATATATCGGAATCCTAAACAGAACCTAAACACACCTTAAATCATGTATTATGATATGTAACAATCTAAAATCATGCTAATATAAACCCTAGATAGAGTAATTGGAAATCTTGTGGAGAATAAGGAGAGTAAACTTACCAATTGCTTTGATTCTCTTTTAAACAAATGTTTTAATTCCTTAGTTGGATTGAAAATGAAAGGGGCTAGAGGGTATTTATAAGATTTCTGAAGGCTAATGGATTGTTAGGATTTTGTCACTATAACTCTTGATCAATGGTTGAGATTATCCTTCATAAATACTTTATTAATTTCTAGAATTCTTATCTATCTCTACAAACTTCTCTTACATCATTGCTTATGTCATTATTACTTAGTCATTGCATCATCACTTATGTTATTACTTCTCTTAAAATTAAATATTACATATTATTCTTATTATTTTAATACTTAAAGGGGCTTGTTAGCTCAAAATAAATTCTATTATATTTAAGTGAGAGAATTGAACTTTATAATTTCCTATGTGAGAGAATTGAACCTTACAAGCATTATTTAGAAATTCTAAAATTGGACTTGTTTGCAAAGTTCTATGACATTTTGGGTCATCGCATAGTTATTAAAAGTTTTGGGTAAAATTATAATTTTATGAGCAGTATTATTGTAGCAATTCAATTTTAACAGTAACTTTACTGTTCTGAAGTGAGGATTTGGCTAAATTAAGCAGCTAACCGCTTGCTTGTTGGAATTGTACTATAACGACTAGTTTTTAGACTTTAACTATAAAAACTCAACTTCAACTTCAATTTTAAGACTTTTGCAAGTATAAATAAGTATAAACAACATATTTTGAGCTTTTAATTTGCAAATCATCATAAATTAAATTTTCATTGAGTTATCATTTGTACGTGGCGATGTTACCAGATTGATGCAGAACTTAATCTACCTTAGGGACAGTCTCAGGGATCAGATCGGACTTAGAACAGATCAATTCCATATCCCGCACAATTTGGTTTCCAGCCGATATACAGTTATCCACCAAATACTAAATCCGAAATTCATTTTAAAAACGGTTTTTCACGATACCACCTGAGAAACACGACACTTAGGGCCTTTAAAAGGGTGAACGTTGTGAGAAAATAATTTTATTGGATAAAAATCGGTTTTGGAGGATAAAACATGACCTTTGTGATGCACAGGATCCTCAGGCTTGAGGCAAGTGCAGAGCATACTCAGTTTAAAAGTTTTTGAGGTGAGCGTATCATTTGCAACTCAAATAGTGTCTTTGAGTCCTAGAAGAGAGATATTTTAGGGAAACATAATGTATAAAACGTAAGCGTTTATTTTTCATATTGGCTCCCTTACAATTGAGACCAAAGGTGCTTTATATAGAGGATCATTGAGAACAGGACCTCTCGAATGATCAAATCTCATAGCACACCTTTTTTGAAAGCAAAACATCCCGATAAAGACTTTTACAGAATGTAAAGCAAACCTACAAAGACTTTAACAAAAGTAAAGCACACCAACAAGGACTTTAACAAAAGTAAAGCACACCGACAAGGACTTTAACAAAAGACAAACGGGAGTCACATGAGTTATTACATCAAAAGCTGTGAGTGAGCGACAAAGTGTCATTATGAAGTGGATGGATAGCGCGATGGTGACACGTCTCCTGTGTCTTTTTCATATTGTCGTTTGTGCCGATGCCTCTGTCTCTGGTCGAGATACGCCTCAGCTTGCTGATATTTTTCTTCATCAGCTTCAGACATGTACTGTGAGGTAGATGCAGCAGGAGAGTCTGGGTTGGTGACAGTATAATGGGGAGTGTCAGTTGGAAGGAGGGACTGAAAGTCTTCCCATGGGTCATGAGCGTCTTGGAATAAGATATTCGTGTAGTCAGGACGTTGTTCCATAACAAGGATTCCTTGAGGGCTTGAACTTGAACCTAGAGTACAACCTTGTGTTTTTGGAATGATTTCAAGGGTGTGTGATGGTCCAATGGAGGTATGGTGAATGTTTGTGGCAGGTGGAGGAACATTGTTAAGTTCCATGAGATAGGCTTTGAGAGCGGAGATGACCGTTGTGTTATGGATGAAGGTATAAGGATGAGGGTAAGTTTTCCATTCATATGCCATGTCCTATGTCCAGTAATCCCGTGTTTCTGAATGTGGGAAATAAGGCCTGTGGACGATGAAGGATGTAGTCCACATTTTAGCTTCTTGTTCTGGCATTTTGTCTAATCCGTGAAATGTAGACAAATGTTGGAGTTGCTGACACCACCAAGTGAGGGGGGAATACCATTCAAAAAGAGTCCAAAGAAGGTATGGGGAGAACTCTGGAGTGGTAAGGTGAGTCAGGACAGGTTTAATGGGAAAAAACTAGCTTTGTAGCATACAAGGTAGTAAGGCACCACATATACCAAAGCTCATCTTCTGAGATGGATAGAGAGGACAGAGTGAGGCCTGTGAGAAACATGTGCTCCATGCAAAGATTAGGAAATCGGTCAGATTTTTTGGTCTGAACATTAAAGAAAAACCGGTACAGAAATTTCTTTGCAAAATCTTGCAATTGGTAAGCAGATTGGAAAGAGATGTTCATGGGGAAATTTCTTTGGTTGAGAGCTTTGAAGGGAAGTTGGCGATTCATGGCTATAACTGGAATGGTTTGAATCGAGGAGATGAGTGCGAGTTTATTTATAGCTGGACGAGTAAGGAAGTCTGGAATGAGGTTCTGGTTGCCTTTTATGTGTTGAACAGTGAAATCATATTTAGCAAACCAGGTCTTGAGGCTGAGTAATTACTTGTCAGGGAGCAATTTTTTTTTAAGTCAAAGATTCGGGGAAAAGAAGAATTATCCATGTTGATAAGGAATTTGTGGCTGATGAGGTGCAATTCAAATTTTTTAATTCCATACTTGACTGCCAAAATTTCTTTGTAGATCACATGGTGGTTCCTTTCAGAGTTTTTGAATTGTTTGCTTGCATGTGCACAGAAATGACGCACGCCATGGATATCTTCAAGAAAAATGGCACTCCAATAATCATCACTAGCATCAGTCTGGAGGATGCGTTGGCCACCTGTGGGAATTCGGAGTGTAGGAGGTGATTGCGCTATCAACTTTAGCTGCTTGACAGCTTCTGTCTAAGCAGGGCCCCATGGAGGGCACTGTTTCTTAAGCATGCGTGACAGCTGGTTGGTGTGGATTGCAACTTTTGGGATAAAATCACGGACATAATTGACAATCCCGAGGAATTAATGGGTGTCCGAAAACTTTAGCAATTCGAGTGCAATATGTGGGCCAGGCTGATATTGGCCGTCTTTAATTACCATGCCAAGAAAGTCGATTGATTCCTTTCCTATGCTGCTTTTCTTTTCGGAAAGCATGATGCCATGTGCCTGCACAATGTGAAAGAAATCCAAAAGGAGCTTCTGGTGGCTCTCATGGTCAGAGGAAAACAACAAAATATCATCAATGTAGACCAATGCATGATGAAGAATAGGACTAAAGATTTTTGTCATGGCTTTTTGAATTAAGGAGGGAACGACCTTAAGACCAAAAGGCATAATAGTCCATTGATAATGAGCATCAGGGATGCAGAAGGCAGTTTTGTGACGGTCAACTGGTGAAATACCAAGTTGCCAAAAACCAGCTTTTAAATCGAACTTAGAGAGGATACGAGCCCCTTGAAGATAGACAAATAGGGTCTGGATTTTTGGAAGGGGAAACTTATCATCTTTAAGAAAAGAATTAAGTGGCTGGTAGTCAATAACTAATCTCTTTTTCCTACGAACTAGTTCAGATCGTTTTTCAACATAAAGGGCTTGACAAGCCCAATCTGAATTAGTAGACTTAATAAGACCTTGTTGAAGTAACTAAGAACATTCTTGCTTAGCAATTCGGAAAGAATTGAATATTAATGGGTTTCTTGGTAATCAAAGTTGTTTTAAAAGTTTCACCATTAACAGCTCTGAAAAGTTTAGAATGGTGTTCCCAATAGTTTAATGGAAGAACAGAAGGATCAATTATACTGGTGTCTGCACCAATGTCAATAAACCCGATAACAGGAACAGGTTTATGGAATTTAGAAGGAAGGATGGACATTTTAAAGGAAGGTCTTTGAAGAATTCTTTCTGTTCACAGATCTTATCAAGAGTAGCATGACCATTTGAAAAATCTTGCCCAGAGAGATATCAGCGATGCTCACATTTGTGGCTGTGAGTTTTCTTTGAAGATCAGGTTGTAACTCATTAGGAAGATAAGCGATGAAGACGTGTTTAAGAGATGGCTCATTGACCCCATTCAGCTTGTAGAATAGAATACTCATTCTTTTGTAATGAGCATCTAGAAGATGTCTTTTAAGAAAACAACATTTCATCTGATGGTATTCTTTTCAGTCTGTTTCAGTGGAAGCAGTTTTTTCACCGATAAATTGCTCATGAATAATATTGAGGGCTGTACCAATCAGAGATTCCATGAATTGGAGCTGTCGGTATTCGCCTAAGCTTTCTAGCCAGTCTCGTAGTCTCGTAAAGAGCCCGTGGAGTGGGCCATAAATTCTCTAAGAACGGCTTGAGGTTGAGCATTAGGCTTGGTACCTTGAAGATCAATCCAAGCAGCAAATTCTTGAAGTCGAGCAACCCATTTGTGATGGGGAATGTCATCAAATGTAAACCAAAATACTGAAGATGGTTTTGTAGAGTGATCATGAATTGGTGGTGGCACTGGGTCTGTTTGAAAAGCTTGGTCGGAGGGATTGTCTTCAACAATGGGAGTTGGAGAAGAGGCACTTGGTTCTGCCGTTTCAGTGGCCATCAAAATGCCTGTAATGTCAGCATATTCGGACTCTGAGTCAGTGGAGGCTGGTGATGTGGCATAGGATGAAGACGAGGATGAGATAGTTGGCCCAGAAGAGTTAGAGGAATCTAAGGAGTAGGTCTGGACAGTATGATAATGATACTGGTCCATTGGGCTTTTATCTTTTGTAAGAGACTCGGGAATGTCTTGTGGTGGTTCTTCAGGAGGGACTGTAGAGGTAGAGGAGGAGGAAGTCGCCTTTGGACGTGGTTCGGAGATTTTGACTTTAGATCGTGATTTTTTGGGTAAAGATGGTGGAGGCGTTGGTTGGAGATGAGAGAAACCGAAGAACTGGTTATTAACAGGTTGTTGAGGTCGCGATGGTGTGTAGAAAGAGGCATATGTGTCAAAGACTGGAGGAGATACTGGTGTAGGTTGTGGTTGAGTAAAAAGGGAATGTCTAGTTTTTTCAGCATCAATCCCGGATAATTCAGCTTTGAGTTTTCTGATCTCGACTTCTTTTTTATTAAACTCTGGGCCCCAAATATGATTGTTGATCATTCGTCTGAGATCGGTGTCTAGTTCAGAAATCCGATCTTGAAGATGGATATACATCTGATCTAAGCGACTGCTGATTGAATCAACTTTAGTTTCTGTCTAGGAGACTTGGGTGGCAACATGGTCAATTTTCTTACCGAGTTGTTGAAGAGTTTGATTTTGAGCACTGGCGTTTTTGGTTTGCCAGTTGAGAATAGCTCCATACTGTCTTGGTTCCTCGGGTTGCCCAGAGGCCGTAATGGGAGATTGGACAAAAGGTTTGGATGTAACTCGGGTTTGTGTGTCTGTCTGTTTTTCAAGCGGAGAAAAAGAGTCATCATAGGAGTGGCTTGAAACATAAGGCAAGATCTGATTAGTTGCATAGGCGGTTTGGGATCTGGTGGAGGATGTGGAGAAAAAGATTTGCAAGATGATAGTGGATAAGAAGATCGTTTCTTTTTCTTTTTCTTTCTCCTCATAACTTCCAATTCGTCATCAATATCCGTGTCATCTAAGTAAGGACAATCCAGATTGCACATATGGGCTTCAGGAACATCTCATAGAAAATGACCATTGATTTTATCAGGATAGACTGGATATCCTTTTGATGAGAACCCATGAATAGGAAGTTTCTTCTCTTGGCTAGTGTATGCTGCTGTAATCATAGCAGTGTAAGAAAATTGGGGGCTGTCTGAGACAGGCTTGAAGTCAGGATTTTGAAAAGACAGCTTGACTTGACCATTTGGTCGTCTGTCAAATGTAGCTTCTGTGGTTTGAACTGGTTCAGAATTTTGGTGAAAGTGCTCATAGTTGGTTAGCCATTCAAGAGGCATGAGTTGAAGCAATTCTTGTTTATGGATTTGTTTGGGATTTGGATGATGGTTGGAATTGTGTCTGTGTCCGCCAATATCATCAAGGCATCCGAAGTTGTGTATGGTGTGGGAAGATCTAGTGTATGATTTTGTAATCGATACACTATTTGGTGATGGAGAGTTGCAATCTTGGATGTGGGTGTTTGTTCGGCTCCTTGGAGCTGGATCAGGACTTTTAGGGTTGTTGGAAGATTGGGATCCTCAAGAGAGAGGTTGAAATTGGGATAAAAGGTTAATAAGACACTGCCAACATGAAGGGTTGTCAGAACAGTTCCTATGACAGCATGTTGGTACTCCTTGAACCTGGTGTCTAGGAGAGCAATTCTAGTTGTAACAGATAAGCCTTTGCGACCATGAAGAGTGAGGATTAAGCGTACACCTCCAAGATGGAGGTGTGTGTACCCTTCTCGTTTTCAGTTGGCGACAAGATCTGAGGGGATTTCTATAGTGACATATTGTTCACTCTGTGAGGCTTGGAGAGCACACTGATCCAGTCTAAAAGACTGGATGTATTATTTTGGGAGTGGCCTTTTAGTGGAGATGAGGGTTCGAATACTTCTAGTGACAGAAGATTTCTGTTTGTAGATATTGTAAGGACTCATGATGGAAAACTGGGATTCATTGATTTGGGCAGTTTCTAGAATATAAGAATATTCCACAAGATTCTCAATTTTAGAGGCTATGTGTTTGGAGCATGATTTGGGAAGAGATAGAGTAGAAGAAAGAGAAATATGGGATGAAGATGATGAAGGACATAAAGTTGAAGATGTATTTGTTTCCATGGTTGTTGAATCCTCTTCTAAGAGCTCAAATAGATTATTCAAATTACTAATGATACCACCTTAGCGTGAAGTGTGGCTCTAATACCAGTGGGTAGAGTTGTACGTGGCGTTGTTACCATATTGATGCAGAACTTAATCTGCCTTAGGGATAGTCTCAGGGATCAGATCAGACTTAGAATAGATCAATCTCGTATCCCGCACAATTTGGTTTCCAATCGATATACATTTTAAAAATGGTTTTTCATGATACCACCCGAGAAACACGGCACTTAGGGCCTTTAAAAAGGGTGAACATGTTTGAGGCAAGTGCAGAGCATATCCAGTTTAGAAGTTTTTGAGGTGAGCGTATCATTTGCAACTCAAATAGTGTCTTTGAGTCCTAGAAGAGAGAGAGAGAGGTTTTAGGGAAATATAATGTATAAAACGTAAGCGTTTATTTTTTAGATTGGCTCCTTTACAACTGAGACCAAAGGTGCTTTATATAGAGGATCATTGAGAATAGGACCTCTCGAATGATCAAATCTCATAGCACACCTTTTTTGAAAGTAAAACATCCCGATAAGGACTTTTACAGAAGGTAAAGCAAACTTACAAAGACTTTAACAAAAATAAAGCACACCGACAAGGACTTTAACAAAAGTAAAGCATACCGACAAGGACTTTAACAAAAGTAAAGCATACCGACAAGGACTTTAACAAAAGACAAACGGGAGTCACATGGGTTATTACATCAAAAGCTGTGAGAGAGCGACAAAGTGTCATTATGGAGTGGATGGATAGCGCGATGGTGACACGTCTCCTGTGTCTTTTTCATATTGTCGTTTGTGCCGAAGCCTCTGTCTCTGGTCGAGATACGCCCCAGCTTGCTGATATTTTTCTTTATCAGCTTTAGACATGTACTGTGAAGTAGATGCAGCAGGAGAGTCTGGGTTTGTGACAGTTGTTGAATGTTAGAAAATGCATATTTATAAAGGAGAAAATCATCATTTTACATTTCATGTCTTACTAACAACCCTTACTTTTATGTATTTAAGATTCTTGTAATTTAATTATGTGTGTTTTATTTTAATTAAGTATTTTATGTATTTTAGGGGTATCATGGTCATTTTACAATAAACGAGAGATCATATGGCAAAACGGACATCACTTTTGAACTCAGGACGGTCGAAAACCTTAAGAGGAGCTTAAAAGGAAAAATGGTACTGTTCACATGTACGGGTACTGTTTACGTTACTGTTCACGGCACTGTTCACATAGACGGATGGATGCCGTGGCATTGACCGATGATGTGGTATTGACTGATGAGGTGTCACGATCTTGTTGGACTAAAATTCTTATACACTGTTGATTGATGACGTAGCAGCATATCAGTGGACTAAAAATCTCATGTACGGTACATGCAACACACATGATTATTTTCAACCAAACCGCGTCACTGTTCATCCGGGTCAAACCGTGTTACTGTTCATCCACGTGGTCACACCGCGTACTGTTCACGCGTACTGTTGACTGATGACGTGGCGCAATCCTGGGCGTCCAAATTGTTTTTAATTCGATGGCCACGATTTACTCAATGTATCTATAAAAAAGGGGGCCTCCCCCCTACTTGGATATCTCTGAATCCATTTTTGAGATCCATTTTCTGTAATTCCTTCTCCATCTTGTATTTTCTACGTATTTTAATAAATTTTCATTTTGCCCCTAGTTCAATTATGAGTGGCTAATTTTCTTTCAAGCTTGGGTTGAAGGTGAAGTCTCAACATGTGTCATGG
>MKYO02024144.1:222673-240518 GCA_002013955.2 Citrus medica | reverse complement strand
ACTTTGTTTTCCTTATTTCCCTTCTTTGTTAGCCATGTCCCTAGCCTACGTTACGTCCTAATAAAAGTCCTTCTTGATTTTAGGAAACTATAGTATGAAGTAGAAGCTAGTTATATGGGCTAAAAAGATGTAATGATGCATAAAAAAATAAAAATAAATAAAATAAGTTGGGTTGACTATCATTTTTATTTGACTTGAGATTGTATTATTTCTAAGCTGACGGCATATTTCTTTCATCGTGGTGAGGGCATGTGATATCACTTCTTGATTTTTTTCTCTCAATTACCATTCATTGGAGTGACTGTTTTTATTGGGTTTAATTTCTTTATGAGAGTGTCACTACTTTCAGTGAGATTTTGGGGTTTGACATGCCATTCTTGAAGGTAGCTATGACAAAGTTTACTGGGCTGATTCATGTGGATGGTTGATGTGGGTGTGATGTTTCTTTAGACTTGAGATAATGTTTATACTTTTATTTGATTGTTATCTTTAGTCTGATTGAATAAACAAGAGTGTTTAAAAAAATCATTTTGGATTTGAATTTTGTTTTCGCTTTATTTGCTAGAGACTAGCAATAAGCTGGTTGGATGGTGTGTTGAGTGTTAGAAAATGCATATTTATAAAAGAGAAAATCGTCATTTTACATTTCATGTCTTACTAACAACCTTTACTTTTATGTATTTAAGTTTCTTGTAATTTAATTATGTGTGTTTTATTTTAATTAAATATTTTATGTATTTTAGGGGTATCATGGTTATTTCACAATAAACGAGAGATCATATGGCAAAACGGACATTACTTTTGAACTCAAGACGGTCGAAAACCTTAGGAGGAGCATAAAAGGAAAAATGGTACTGTTCACATGTACGGGTACTGTCTACGTTACTGTTCCCGATACTGTTCACATAGACGGATCGATGACGTGACATTGACCGATGATGTGGCATTGGCTTATGAGGTGTCACTATCCTGTTGGACTAAAATTCTTATGCACTGTTGATCGATGACGTGGCAGCATATCAGTGGACAAAAAATCTCACGTACGGTACATGCAACACACAGGATTATTTTCAACTTAACCGCGTCACTGTTCATCCGGGTCAAACCGTGTTACTGTTCATCTACGTGGTCAAACCGCATACTGTTCACGCGTATTGTTGACTGATGACGTGGCGTAATCCTGGGCGTCCAAATTATTTTTAATCCGATGGCCACGATTTACTCAATGTATCTACAAAAAAGGGCCTCCCCCCCTAATTTGATATCTCTGAATCTATTTTTGGGATCCATTTTCTGTAATTCCTTCTCCATCTTGTATTTTCTACGTATTTTAATAAATTCTCATTTTGCCTATAGTTTAATTATGAGTGACTAATTTTCTTTCAAGCTTGGGTTGAAGGTGAAGTCTCAACATGTGTCATGGGCTTTATTTGGTAAATTTATTTTCTCTTTCCCTCTAGTTTTTGTGGATGTTTTGACTTCTCGTCGATAAATAATCATAATCTCATCTAGTACCGCCTTGGTTTCACCGACTCCCTTGGATAAGGTTATTATTATTTGGCACGATAAGCCCTTAGCACCATATTGATTAGAGCGTGGTTCATGAGGTGTGGATTCCCCCCTCATGATTTAATTGGTAAGGTTATTATTATTTGGCACGATAAGCCCTTAGCACCATATTGGTTAGAGCGTGGTTCATGAGGTGTGGATTCCCCCCTCCTGATTTAATTGGTATTAATAAGGAATATTTAGCCCATGATGCATGTTGATACGGATCCAGATACCCAAGTACGTCATTTCAATAGATTTCTCTTCAATTTATTCTCGTCATTTCAATTCCAATTTTAGAATAATCTAAGTCACCTTCACCACAAAATCCAACCACCCATTTACAAAATTAATTCTATTCACATTTAAAATCTAGAAAAATATCAGCAAGCTGAGGCGTATCTCGACCAGAGACAGAGGCGTCGGCACAAACGACAATATGAAAAAGGCACAGAAGACGTGTCACCATCGCTCTATCTATCCACTCCATAATGACACTTTGTCACTCTCTCACAGCTTTTGATGTAATAACCCATGTGACTCCCGTTTGTCTTTTGTTAAAGTCCTTGTCGGTATGCTTTACTTTTGTTAAAGTCCTTGTCGGTGTGCTTTACTTTTGTTAAAGTCCTTGTCGGTGTGCTTTACTTTTGTTAAAGTCTTTGTAGGTTTGCTTTACCTTCTGTAAAAGTCCTTATCAGGATGTTTTGCTTTCAAAAAAGGTATACTATGAGATTTGATCATTCGAGAGGTCCTGTTCTCAATAATCCTCTATATAAAGCACCTTTGGTCTCAGTTGTAAGGGAGCCAATCTGAAAAACAAACGCTTACGTTTTATACATTATGTTTCCCTAAAACCTCTCTCTTCTAGGACTCAAAGACACTATTTGAGTTGCAAATGATACGCTCACCTCAAAAACTTCTAAACTGAGTATGCTCTGCACTTGCCTCAAGCTTGAGGATCCTGTACATCAGAAAGGTCATGTTTTATCCTCCAAAATCGATTTTTATCCAATAAAATTGTTTTCTCACAATGTGCACCCTTTTTAAAGGCCCTAAGTGCCGTGTTTCTCGAGTGGTATCGTGAAAAACCATTTTTAAAATGAATTTCAGATTTGATATTTGGTGGATAATTGTATATCGACTGGAAACCAAATTGTGCGGGATACGGGATTGATCTGTTCTAAGTCCGATCTGATCCCTGAGACTGTCCCTAAGGCAGATTAAGTTCTGCATCAATCTGGTAACAACGCCACGTACAACTCTACCCAAAAGTTCGTAGAGTTTTGTCTAGAAAACCCTTCACAGTTCCATCATCCTTCACCTCTTTGGAAAAATGAACAAATTTTCATTCACCTTCCTTTCAAACTCAATGAAGACATAAACCCCACCAAAACATCACACCCGGGTATGTCTCCTTCAGACCTCTTGCTTGCTAAGCAAGAATGTTCTCAGTTACTTCAACAAGGTCTTATTGAGTCTACTAATTCAGATTGGGCTTGTCAAGCCTTTTATGTTGAAAAACGATATGAACTAGTTCGTGGGAAAAAGAGATTAGTTATTGACTACCAGCCACTTAATTCTTTTCTTAAAGATGATAAGTTTCCCCTTCCAAAAATCCAAACACTGTTTGTCCATCTTCAAGGGGCTTGTATTTTCTCTAAGTTTGATTTAAAAGCTGGTTTTTGGCAACTTGATATTTCACCAGTTGACCGTCACAAAACTGCCTTATGCATCCCTGATACTCATTATCAATGGACTGTTATGCCTTTTGGTCTTAAGGTCGCTTCCTCTTTATTTTAAAAAGCCATGACAAAAATCTTTAGTCCTATTCTTCATCATGCATTGGTCTACATTGATGATATTTTGTTGTTTTCCTCTGACCATGACAGCCACCAGAAGCTCCATTTGGATTTTTTCACATTGTGTAGGCGCATGGCATCATGCTTTCCGAAAAGAAAAGCAGCATATGAAAGGAATCAATCGACTTTCTTGGCATGGTAATTAAAGACGGCCAATATCAGCCTGGTCTACACATTGCACTCGAATTGCTAAAGTTTTCGGACACACATCTCAATAGAAAGCAGATACAGCAATTCCTCGGGATTGTCAATTATGTCCGTGATTTTATCCCAAAAGTTGCAATCCACACCAGCCAGCTGTCACGCATGCTTAAGAAATAGTGCCCTCCATGGGGCCCTGCTTAGGCAGAAGCTGATAGCGCAATCACCTCTTCCACTCCGAATTACCGCTGGTGGCCAACGCATCCTCCAGACTGATGCTAGTGATGATTATTGAAGTGTCATTCTTCTCGAAGACATCCATGGCGTGCGTCATTTCTGTGCACATGTAAGCGGACAGTTCAAAGACTCTGAAAAGAACTACAATGTGATCTACAAAGAAATTTTGGCAGTCAAGTATGGAATTAAAAAATTTGAATTCCACCTCATCAGCCACAAATTCCTTATCAACATGGATAATTCTTCTTTTCCCCGAATCTTTGACTTCAAAAACAAATTGCTCCTTGACAAGCAATTACTCAGCTTCAAGACCTGGTTTGCTAAATATGATTTCATTGTTCAACACATAAAAGGCAACCAGAACCTCATTCCAGACTTCCTCACCCGTCCAGCTATAAATAAACCCGCACTCATCTCTTCGATTCAAACCATTCCAGTTATAGCCATGAATCGCCAACTTCCCTTCAAAGCTCTCAACCAAAGAAATTTCCCCATGAACATCTCTTTCCAATCTACTTACCAATTGCAAGATTTTGCAAAGAAATTCCTGTACCGATTTTTCTTTAATGTTCAGACCAAAAAACCTGACCGATTTCCTAATCTTTGCATGGAGCACCTGTTTCTCACAGGCCTCACTCTGTCCTCTCTATCCATCTCAGAAGATGAGCTTTGGTATATGTGGTGCCTTACCACCTTGTATGCTACAAAGCTAGTTTTTCCTATTAAACCTGTCCTGACTCACCTTACCACTCCAGAGTTCTTTCCAGACCTTCTCTGGACTCTTTTTGAATGGTATTCCCCCCCTCACTTGGTGGCGTCAGCAACTCCAACATTTGTCTACCTTTCACGGATTAGACAAAATACTAGACCAAGAAGCTAACATGTGGACTACAGCCTTCATAGTCCACAAGCCTTATTTCCAACATCCAGAAACATGGGATTACTGGACACAGGACATGGCATATGAATGGAAAACTTACCCTCATCCTTATACCTTCATCCATAATACAACGGTCACCTCCGCTCTCAAGACCTATCTCATGGAACTTAACAATGTTCCTTAACAATGCTCCAAAATCGATTTTTATCCAATAAAATTGTTTTCTCACAATGTTCACCCTTTTTAAAGGCCCTAAGTGCCGTGTTTCTCGAGTGGTATCGTGAAAAACCATTTTTAAAATGAATTTCAGATTTGATATTTGGTGGATAATTGTATATCGACTGGAAACCAAATTGTGCGGGATACGGGATTGATCTGTTCTAAGTCCGATCTGATCCCTGAGACTGTCCCTAAGGCAGATTAAGTTCTGCATCAATCTGGTAACAACGCCACGTACAACTCTACCCAAAAGTTCGTAGAGTTTTGTCTAGAAAACCCTTCACAGTTCCATCATCCTTCACCTCTTTGGAAAAATGAACAAATTTTCATTCACCTTCCTTTCAAACTCAATGAAGACATAAACCCCACCAAAACATCACACCCGGGTATGTCTCCTTCAGACCTCTTGCTTGCTAAGCAAGAATGTTCTCAGTTACTTCAACAAGGTCTTATTGAGTCTACTAATTCAGATTGGGCTTGTCAAGCCTTTTATGTTGAAAAACGATATGAACTAGTTCGTGGGAAAAAGAGATTAGTTATTGACTACCAGCCACTTAATTCTTTTCTTAAAGATGATAAGTTTCCCCTTCCAAAAATCCAAACACTGTTTGTCCATCTTCAAGGGGCTTGTATTTTCTCTAAGTTTGATTTAAAAGCTGGTTTTTGGCAACTTGATATTTCACCAGTTGACCGTCACAAAACTGCCTTATGCATCCCTGATACTCATTATCAATGGACTGTTATGCCTTTTGGTCTTAAGGTCGCTTCCTCTTTATTTTAAAAAGCCATGACAAAAATCTTTAGTTCTATTCTTCATCATGCATTGGTCTACATTGATGATATTTTGTTGTTTTCCTTTGACCATGACAGCCACCAGAAGCTCCTTTTGGATTTTTTCACATTGTGTAGGCGCATGGCATCATGCTTTCCGAAAAAAAAAGCAGCATATGAAAGGAATCAATCGACTTTCTTGGCATGGTAATTAAAGACGGCCAATATCAGCCTGGTCTACACATTGCACTCGAATTGCTAAAGTTTCCGGACACACATCTCAACAGAAAGCAGATACAACAATTCCTCGGGATTGTCAATTATGTCCGTGATTTTATCCCAAAAGTTGCAATCCACACCCGCCAGTTGTCACGCATGCTTAAGAAATAGTGCCCTCCATGGGGCCCTGCTTAGACAGAAGCTGTCAAGCAGCTAAAGCTGATAGCGCAATCACCTCCTCCACTCCGAATTCCCGCTGGTGGCCAACGCATCCTCCAGACTGATGCTAGTGATGATTATTGAAGTGTCATTCTTCTCGAAGACATCCATGGCGTGCGTCATTTCTGTGCACATGTAAGCGGACAGTTCAAAGACTCTGAAAAGAACTACAATGTGATCTACAAAGAAATTTTGGCAGTCAAGTATGGAATTAAAAAATTTGAATTCCACCTCATCAGCCACAAATTCCTTATCAACATGGATAATTCTTCTTTTCCCCGAATCTTTGACTTCAAAAACAAATTGCTCCTTGACAAGCAATTACTCAGCTTCAAGACCTGGTTTGCTAAATATGATTTCATTGTTCAACACATAAAAGGCAACCAGAACCTCATTCCAGACTTCCTCACCCGTCCAGCTATAAATAAACCCGCACTCATCTCTTCGATTCAAACCATTCCAGTTATAGCCATGAATCGCCAACTTCCCTTCAAAGCTCTCAACCAAAGAAATTTCCCCATGAACATCTCTTTCCAATCTACTTACCAATTGCAAGATTTTGCAAAGAAATTCCTGTACCGATTTTTCTTTAATGTTCAGACCAAAAAACCTGACCGATTTCCTAATCTTTGCATGGAGCACCTGTTTCTCACAGGCCTCACTCTGTCCTCTCTATCCATCTCAGAAGATGAGCTTTGGTATATGTGGTGCCTTACCACCTTGTATGCTACAAAGCTAGTTTTTCCTATTAAACCTGTCCTGACTCACCTTACCACTCCAGAGTTCTTTCCAGACCTTCTCTGGACTCTTTTTGAATGGTATTCCCCCCCTCACTTGGTGGCGTCAGCAACTCCAACATTTGTCTACCTTTCACGGATTAGACAAAATACTAGACCAAGAAGCTAACATGTGGACTACAGCCTTCATAGTCCACAAGCCTTATTTCCAACATCCAGAAACATGGGATTACTGGACACAGGACATGGCATATGAATGGAAAACTTACCCTCATCCTTATACCTTCATCCATAATACAACGGTCACCTCCGCTCTCAAGACCTATCTCATGGAACTTAACAATGTTCCTTAACAATGCTCCAAAATCGATTTTTATCCAATAAAATTGTTTTCTCACAATGTTCACCCTTTTTAAAGGCCCTAAGTG
Source organism: Citrus medica (assembly GCA_002013955.2). Lineage (NCBI taxonomy): Eukaryota > Viridiplantae > Streptophyta > Magnoliopsida > Sapindales > Rutaceae > Citrus > Citrus medica. Next base: position 233,260 of record MKYO02024144.1, on the reverse strand, counting down.
CCGTGTTTCTCGAGTGGTATCGTGAAAAACCATTTTTAAAATGAATTTCAGATTTGATATTTGGTGGATAATTGTATATCGACTGGAAACCAAATTGTGCGGGATACGGGATTGATCTGTTCTAAGTCCGATCTGATCCCTGAGACTGTCCCTAAGGCAGATTAAGTTCTGCATCAATCTGGTAACAACGCCACGTACAACTCTACCCAAAAGTTCGTAGAGTTTTGTCTAGAAAACCCTTCACAGTTCCATCATCCTTCACCTCTTTGGAAAAATGAACAAATTTTCATTCACCTTCCTTTCAAACTCAATGAAGACATAAACCCCACCAAAACATCACACCCGGGTATGTCTCCTTCAGACCTCTTGCTTGCTAAGCAAGAATGTTCTCAGTTACTTCAACAAGGTCTTATTGAGTCTACTAATTCAGATTGGGCTTGTCAAGCCTTTTATGTTGAAAAACGATATGAACTAGTTCGTGGGAAAAAGAGATTAGTTATTGACTACCAGCCACTTAATTCTTTTCTTAAAGATGATAAGTTTCCCCTTCCAAAAATCCAAACACTGTTTGTCCATCTTCAAGGGGCTTGTATTTTCTCTAAGTTTGATTTAAAAGCTGGTTTTTGGCAACTTGATATTTCACCAGTTGACCGTCACAAAACTGCCTTATGCATCCCTGATACTCATTATCAATGGACTGTTATGCCTTTTGGTCTTAAGGTCGCTTCCTCTTTATTTTAAAAAGCCATGACAAAAATCTTTAGTTCTATTCTTCATCATGCATTGGTCTACATTGATGATATTTTGTTGTTTTCCTTTGACCATGACAGCCACCAGAAGCTCCTTTTGGATTTTTTCACATTGTGTAGGCGCATGGCATCATGCTTTCCGAAAAAAAAAGCAGCATATGAAAGGAATCAATCGACTTTCTTGGCATGGTAATTAAAGACGGCCAATATCAGCCTGGTCTACACATTGCACTCGAATTGCTAAAGTTTCCGGACACACATCTCAACAGAAAGCAGATACAACAATTCCTCGGGATTGTCAATTATGTCCGTGATTTTATCCCAAAAGTTGCAATCCACACCCGCCAGTTGTCACGCATGCTTAAGAAATAGTGCCCTCCATGGGGCCCTGCTTAGACAGAAGCTGTCAAGCAGCTAAAGCTGATAGCGCAATCACCTCCTCCACTCCGAATTCCCGCTGGTGGCCAACGCATCCTCCAGACTGATGCTAGTGATGATTATTGAAGTGTCATTCTTCTCGAAGACATCCATGGCGTGCGTCATTTCTGTGCACATGTAAGCGGACAGTTCAAAGACTCTGAAAAGAACTACAATGTGATCTACAAAGAAATTTTGGCAGTCAAGTATGGAATTAAAAAATTTGAATTCCACCTCATCAGCCACAAATTCCTTATCAACATGGATAATTCTTCTTTTCCCCGAATCTTTGACTTCAAAAACAAATTGCTCCTTGACAAGCAATTACTCAGCTTCAAGACCTGGTTTGCTAAATATGATTTCATTGTTCAACACATAAAAGGCAACCAGAACCTCATTCCAGACTTCCTCACCCGTCCAGCTATAAATAAACCCGCACTCATCTCTTCGATTCAAACCATTCCAGTTATAGCCATGAATCGCCAACTTCCCTTCAAAGCTCTCAACCAAAGAAATTTCCCCATGAACATCTCTTTCCAATCTACTTACCAATTGCAAGATTTTGCAAAGAAATTCCTGTACCGATTTTTCTTTAATGTTCAGACCAAAAAACCTGACCGATTTCCTAATCTTTGCATGGAGCACCTGTTTCTCACAGGCCTCACTCTGTCCTCTCTATCCATCTCAGAAGATGAGCTTTGGTATATGTGGTGCCTTACCACCTTGTATGCTACAAAGCTAGTTTTTCCTATTAAACCTGTCCTGACTCACCTTACCACTCCAGAGTTCTTTCCAGACCTTCTCTGGACTCTTTTTGAATGGTATTCCCCCCCTCACTTGGTGGCGTCAGCAACTCCAACATTTGTCTACCTTTCACGGATTAGACAAAATACTAGACCAAGAAGCTAACATGTGGACTACAGCCTTCATAGTCCACAAGCCTTATTTCCAACATCCAGAAACATGGGATTACTGGACACAGGACATGGCATATGAATGGAAAACTTACCCTCATCCTTATACCTTCATCCATAATACAACGGTCACCTCCGCTCTCAAAGCCTATCTCATGGAACTTAACAATGTTCCTCCACCTGCCACAAACATTCACCATACCTCCATTGGACCATCACACACCCTTGAAATCATTCCAAAAACACAAGGCTGTACTCCAGGTTCAAGTTCAAGCCCTCAAGGAATCCTTGTTATGGAACAACGTCCTGACTACACGAATGTCTTATTCCAAGATGCTCAGGACCCATGGGAAGACTTTCAGTCCCTCCTTCCAACTAACACTCCCCATTATACTATCACCAACCTAGACTCTCCTGTTGCATCTACCTCATAGTATATGTCTGAAGCTGATGAAGAAAAATATCTGCAAGCTGAGGCGTATCTCGACCAGAGACAGAGGCGTCGGCACAAACGACAATATGAAAAAGACACAAGACACGTGTCATCATCGCGCTATCCATCCACTCCATAATGACACTTTGTCGCTCTCTCACAGCTTTTGATGTAATAACCCATGTGACTCCCGTTTGTCTTTTGTTAAAGTCCTTGTCGGTATGCTTTACTTTTGTTAAAGTCCTTGTCGGTGTGCTTTACTTTTGTTAAAGTCCTTGTCGGTGTGCTTTACTTTTGTTAAAGTCTTTGTAGGTTTGCTTTACCTTATGTAAAAGTCCTTTTCGGGATGTTTTGCTTTCAAAATAGGTGTGCTATGAGATTTGATCATTCGAGAGGTCTTGTTCTCAATGATCCTCTATATAAAGCACCTTTGGTCTCAGTTGTAAGGGAGCCAATCTAAAAAATAAACGCTTACGTTTTATACATTATGTTTCCCTAAAACCTCTTTCTCTTCTAGGACTCAAAGATACTATTTGAGTTGCAAATGATACGCTCACCTCAAAAACTTCTAAACTGAGTATGCTCTGCACTTGCCTCAAGCCCGAGGATCCTGTGCATCAGAAAAGTCCTATTTTATCCTCAAAAACTGATTTTTATCCAATAAAATTGTAGTCTCACACCGTTCACCCTTTTTAACGTCCCTAAGTGCCGTGTTTAAGAGAGTTCTTTGTTGTAATCTTTATTTTCTCATCACATTTGTGAGTGTATAAGTGTGATAAACACTTGAGTGAAGAGATTGGAAGATACTCTCTTGGTTGTAAAGGTTTATTGACACTATAGAAGTCAATTGTAAAGAAATTGAAGTCTTGAGTACGTGGTGTTGTTACACCAGATCTATAACAGAACGAAGTCTGTTCTTAGGGCCAGTAGCCCGTAAGTTCTGGTTTCCAGCCAATATACACTTATCCATTTAATACCAAATCCGAAATCATAGTTGAAAATAATTTTTCACGATACCACCCGAAAACTCGGCACTCAGGGCATTCAAAGAGGGTGTACGTTGTGAGAAAATACCGTTTTCACGATACCACCCGAAAACTCGGCACTCAGGGCCTTCAAAGAGGGTGTACGTTGTGAGAAAATACCATCATTTTATAAATCGATTTTGGAGGATAAAAATATGACCTTAGAGGCGTGGACGTAGGCGGGGATTGCCGAACCATGTAAAAATTGTTGTGTTTGCTCTCTCTTCTCTTACACTTTTATTACTGTGCTTTATTAAATTTATTTATTTTATTTCATTAAGGCAATAGATTAAATTGTTGTGCGATTTGTTTAGCTTAAGTTTTAAAAACCCAATTCACCCCCCTCTTGAATTGCATAACTTGCATTTCATTTTAGACAATTCGGTTATGGGATAAAATAGTCAAATTAACTTATGTTAAAAAAGATTAATGATGAACAACGGTCAAGAGATTTATATGAAGAAAATGATATAATTGATTAATTATTTAAACTTTCTCTTATTTCAAATTTTAAAAAGTATTGTGGATTTTGTAAATAATTTTTTGAAATGGGGTAAACTTACATTTGCTGTGGGGTGAAAATATCCTTACCCTATCTCTATTAACTTTTTACTATGAAATAAATAATTAAGAATATTAATACTATTAAAAGTTTGTATGAATTTAGAGCTGAAATACTAGTTATACAACCCAAGAAGGGGTGAATTGAGTTTTTAAAACTTAAACTAAACAAACCACACCACAATATAATCTAATACCTTAATAAATAAAAAATAATAAATTTAACAATGCTAAAAATAAAAGAGTACAGGAAGAGAGAGCGAACACAAATATTTTTACGTGGTTCGGCAATCTCCGCATACGTCTATTAATCTAATACCTTAATAAATAAAAAATAATAAATTTAACAATGCTAAAAAATAAAAGAGTACAGGAAGAGAGAGCGAACACAAATATTTTTACGTGGTTCGGCAATCTCTGCCTACGTCTACGCCTCCAAGTAAACTAAGCTTGAGGATTTCACTATCCAAGCCTCCAAAGGTGCCAATTGACCTTTACAACAAGAGATTATCCCTCAATTTCTTAACCCAAATGTTTCTCAAACTCAAATTCTCACAAATTGATAAAGAAATGAAATTACAGCAAACAACTCTCTTTTAGAGTGGATATACAAATAATAGCACAATGAAGATTTAATATATGATGATTTGTAAAATGGAAGCTCAAAATATGATGTATGCTCTTGTTATTTCTTACAAAAGTCCTTAAAATTGAATTGGATTTGAGTTTATGTAGTTTTGACATAAAAATTAGCCGTTATGGACAAAACCAGTAAACAAGCGGCTAGCCTCTTGATTAGCCGGCTCGCCGCTTAGTATAGTGCAAGTTACCATTGCAATTTGAATTTTGCTATGGTAACACTATTTTCTAAAATTTTGTTTTTACCCAAAACTTTCGGTAATCTGACTATGACCCAAATCGTTATAAAAATTTGCAAACATATCCAAATGTAGAATTTCCAAATAATGTTCGTTATTCCCAAAACCTTTTAAAATTATGCTATGCCCTGAAACTTTATAATATTTTTTAAAGAAGTTCTTTTCATAATTTGTTTTACCATAATGCTTATTTATTTCAAAGTTCTCAAAGCTTTTTCAATTTAATCCAAAATTTGAAAAACATTGAAATCCACAAAATACTTGTCCTATATATATATATATATAATCTTTTGGTCTATGAAAAATAATGATTTATTAAGCAAAATCTTGAGTTTCTCAAATGCTAAACCATGCATATATTAAATCATATCAGCTTTACAAAAATTTGTCGCTATAATGACTCCGTTGCGCTAAGCTTTGTTCTTGATCAAGCCATTGTGCATTGACTGTTTTGAGCTTGATTTCACTTGATTCACTTGCATAAATATTTTCTTCAAAAACTAGTGAAAATATGAAATACAATATTCATCATATCACTTAAAACACATGTTTGTTTTCATCAAAATTATAATGTGTGTAGCCCTTTAGGCTAACAAGGGCATATTTGGCACCTGTCATAAGGCTGTATTAAGAGTTTATATTGTATTATATTGATACTATTTCATTTTAGATTGTACAAAGTATTGTATTAGACAAAATAATAATGCGGCAATGCCATATAAACTAACTTGCCGGCCAGTTGGGTTTCTACGGGTTTCTACTATCTAACAAAAAAAAAAAATTGAAAAGCACTCTAGGCAATCTCTCCATCATTGCCCATCTCTCAACCATGAAAACTTTCTCACAACCGATCTGTCCACCAATAAAAACGGTCGGCTAGCTTTGCGCCATGACCACCACGCTAGCTTGCTTTGCCGTGAGACACCTCAACTCCACCATCATCATGTCAAGTGAACCACAACTCCACAACCACTACGACATCTAACACAATAGCCCATCAACCACTGAGCTACAAGGTTTGCCTTCATCACCGTCGTGACACTTCTCCTCCCCCCATGTTTTGTTCTGGATCCAAGAAATTAAAGTTGACAATAGAGAGAGAGAGACCTCTTTGAAGAGGGTATTGAGTAAGGGAGACGAAGGTGAAAGGAGGTAAAGAAAAAAAGCAAAAGCAAGACGAAGGTGAAAGGAGACAAAGAAGGATAGCAAAAGCACCAAATCAAAAACAAACCCCTCTCCAAAGGCTCCAACTAAAATTATTTAATACTAATTTGTTTTTGTTTTCCTTTTTTTCCTCTAAATCAATTAATTATGTAAAATTTCATTTTGCTTATTTTTATATTTTGGTTTGACTATGTATATGTTGCCCTTTATTATTATTAATCTTGCATGTTTTAACTATTTTTATTTATATTGTAATATTATTTAGAGGTTATTTATAGAACAATTTGATTCAATCATTATTTCATAGGTTATATATTTGAAAATGCTGAAAAAATATATATTAAGCTACCAAAAATTTAAGGCCATAAACTTCCGATCTTTATGAAGAATTATGATTTTTTAATATTTATACAAAAAAATAATGTTAAATTTCTAAAATTTAAGACTTCTATATTTAATTTTTTTTAAGTACTAATAATATTATTTTCCAAATATATAATTTAAACTAAGTACCAAAGCAATTAATACAGAACAGTGCAACACCAAACATATTATAACTAAAAAATTAAGGGAAATTATCAATCATATACCCTTAGTTTACTCTGTTATTAAATTTACTACAACACTTTTAGGGTATATCAGTCGTCCACCCTAAGTTCACAAAATGTATTTGCTGTCCACCAAACCATTAGTTGCCGTTTAAATATGATACAAGTGATAATTTAAGGGTATATAAGTGATAATAAGAGATTTTAAGGGTATACAAGTGATAATTCTGAAGGGTAAAATCGTCAATTCACTATAGGTTCGTTAACTTTCAAACAGCATCTAACAGTTTAGTGGTCGGCAGATAACTTTTGTCAATTTAAGGTAGACGATTGATACACCCTTAAAGTGTTGTAGTATTTTATATAAAAACAAAAATTTAAGGCATCTAAATGATAATTTCCAAAAAAAATTAATAATACAGTACAATGTAGCATCAAACGTTGTACATGATTATTATAATACAGTTAATAACTCTATGAAATGAGAGTTATTATGACAATTCTAGACTTAAATTAAGATTACTTAGAGAGTAAATGATATGTTTTTACTGCATTTTTGTTACATTTTGCATAAACATTCATTTTAGTTTAGTCTTAATAAATTTTGTTTGATTTAGAGTAATTCATGCTCAAATTGTGTGCATAATTGTAGGTGTCCAGAAGCTTATTTTGCATGGAAGGAATGCTGATGCAATAGGTTTTCAAAAATGAGGAAGCACGTGGCGACATAAGAATTGAAACAAAATCTGGAACAATGTAGTGTTGTAACCGTTGCTGGAGCAACCATTGCTGTAGCAATCCTGGAATAACGACAGAGAAAATTTAGCACGAGGTTTATGCAAAATCACGATTTGCAGTTTCCTAATCTGACTTGTGCGTGCCCTAGGCTTCTGTTTACCCTAGTTTACATATATAAAAAGAGCATGCATCCTATGAAAAGGGGGCGGTGAATTATCATCGAAGGAATCAAGAGAAAAAGAAGGAAAAATCAGAGTTCACGGGAACATAAGTCTACACCAGTGAAAAAATCAGCGGAACTATTGTGGATTCAATTTTCATCATTCTTTACTTGTTTCTTTTCTTACTCTTTGATTGAATGGATGTATTTCATGGCTGATACTTTGCTGTTTGTTTTTCTTTTTCAAAGTAGGAACTGAATTTGATTGTAGTTGAGTGACAAACAATCTCAATGGATTTTTTACTATTCTTATGAGTTTGCAAGGTTGATATAGCATTTTGCTCTAATAGCTTATATTATAATAATTATTTCGGTTGACCACCCATTTAATGGTTCAAGTTAAGATAGAGCCGCAAAAGGGCCTGTCTTAGTGGAAATTATTAGAGTAATACTTGATTTTAATTTAAGTTTCTTGGATTAAGTTTACTTGAATCCCAAAAGGGCCACATTTGAGTTAAGATTTGTGAAGATCTAGACAAAGGAGTTCACCTTGTAGGGTAGAGAGAGTGTATGTTCATAATGTCATACCTTAGGTGGAATAACAACTGGTCATTGTTAGGGTGCTTAAGGGTATGAGAAGTCTAACAAGCAACAACTGAGGATGCAAAATAATTCTGCCTAGTGATGTAGGAATTACTGTAGCAACGGGTGTTAATTTAAACAAAACAGTCAACCCATTAAGAGAGTTTGATTATTCAGCTACCTCATTCCCGTTGAATTCTTTTTACGCAATTCATCTAATTTACTTCATTACTGCATTTATTTGTTTTACTTTTTTTTTACAATTGTTTATTTCGGTAGTAATAAACTTTAATTAGATTCTTTTTGAAATAAAATAAGTTTGCACTATAGTGATTGCTGTAGCCTTTCTAGTAATATCAGTCCCTGTGGAGACGATCTTGAATATTCATCACTTTATTACTTGTTGTGTACACTTGCATATTGACATTAATAGCAATTGAGTAAAAAAATAACCAACAAGTTTTTGGCGCCGTTGCCGGGGATTGATTGTTTATTGTCGAGGTGTAATGATTTCATCTTTTGGGGATGAGTGTAATGATTTCATCCCACATGTGGATCATTACACTCATCATCTTTCGGTTTTATTGAAAAAGAAGCCCCCATAGTGGAATGCTGACCACACAACTGCTGTCACTACCCTAAAGCAGATCGCGCAAAATCCGCCTCCTTTAAAGCTGATTACTGATGGACGGCATATATTGCAGACAGATGCAAGTGATGAATCATGGGGTGCCATCCTCCTCGAAGAACTCAATGACAAGGAACACTTTATCGCTTACGCTAGTGGACATTTTTCAGACACACAGAAGCACTACCATAGCGTGTTTAAAGAAATCTTAGCGGTAAAGAATGGCATCAAAAAGTTTGAGTATCATCTGATTGGACACCATTTTCTCATCCGAATGGACAGCTCAGCCTTCCCCAATATCTTTCATTTCAAAGGTAAAACTGTTCCCGAAAAAATGTTACTCAGATTAAAAGATTGGTTTTCCAAATATGACTTTTCAGTCAAGCATATAAAGGGATCCCAGAACCTTATCCCTGATATGCTCTCCAGACTCTCCAAACCACAAAACCCTCTCACCTTGTTTTCCACCACCTACCATTTTCCGATTATCTCCATGGCTACATCACTACCCCCAGAAGCTCTCACCAAGAAGACTTTTCCCTTTAATAAAACCTTTTCTTCTGTCTTCGCCATCCAAGAGTTTGCAAGAAAAGCTCTCTTTCGCTTCTTCATGAAAGCCTACCTTGTCACAGAACCTTTTCCATTTTCCTCCTTCCACCCAGAAAATCTGTTCCTTACAGGTTTAACCCTTGATCCATCCAGAGAAACCACTGAAGATGTGTTATGGTACATTTGGTGCCTAACAGTCCTTTATGCCACTAAGTTAGTCCTGCCAATTGCTCCTACCTTGGAACATCTCCTTGATCCCGACAAGGCCACCTCTCTCACTTGGACTTTACTTGAATGGTTTTCTCCCATTCCATGGTGGAGAAAGAAGCTACAACAACTGTCAGAAATTCACAACCTTGATCGTATGCCTGCCCCTGAAGCACAAATGTTCACATCAGTTTTTATTATTCACAGGCCATACTTCCAACATCCAGACACCAATATCTTTTGGACTCAAGATCAGGTATATGAATGGTTCACTGCACCACATGTAGCTGTGATTGAAAATGACATACAAGACGTCCAACACAATTACCTTTGCCAATTAAACCACCAACCTCCGCCACTTAAAGATATCTCCCACACCTCCTTAGGTCCACAACATGGCCTCCTCATGATACCCACTCCATCCGCCATATCCAAACCAAAGTCCACATGTATCATTATCAAGGAAGAAAAACCAGACTACACTGATTTCCTGTTCTAGGATTCCCAAGACCCATGGGATGCATTTCTCCCCCTAAGCCAACACCTTCACCAATTTCCCTAACCCACAATGGATGCACCTGACCCTTCTGCACCAGGACCCTCAACCCAACCTCCCAAACGTCCAGCTCAACCATCCAAAGTTGACAAAGCCACCCAAACTTCCCCTACATATACTCGAAGGCACACTCCCCGAGACTATAATTGCCCTCATCCACCATGCCGTGGTCCCTCCTGTAAGCATCCAAAGCTATCCAAAACCTTTTTCCCACCAAAAGACAACGATGACCCATATGCCACTGAGAGCTCCTCTGGAGACGAGTACATGAATCTCCGCTCTCCATAAAGTTGTTTGTCTTGTTCAATAAAGTATTTTGTCTTGTTGTAATAATGATGTTTCGCTTTATGCTTGCATGATTATTCAAGTTTGCTTTTTGGTAGTGTCGTTAAGGTGCACCCCCCTCTCGCTCTCTGGCAGCTCTCCTTTTATAATGCTAGTTGACTGAATTCTTCTCCAACAAGTCTAAAGAAATCCT
>MKYO02024144.1:206401-221783 GCA_002013955.2 Citrus medica | reverse complement strand
AGCCTTGGGCGATGTGGGATTTCTGACTCTTTCATACTCTCCCCTTGGGCCCCCGAACAAGGCTCTGATACCAACTTGGGCCACGGGCCTAACTCAGCCCTAAAAGAGCTCTCTAAGAGTGAGGACTGCCTCAGCACTTATAAGTGAACACAGGAACCCAGCCTTGGGCGATGTGGGATTTCTGACTCTTTCATACTCAATCTTGATAGTGCCAACTTGATCTAGTTCGTTCTATTTATTGACAGATGAACACTTGCATGCGCAAAGAAAGATCTGTTGAATTTCAATTTGATCCTGAGATTGAAAGGACTGTATGGAGACTATGAAGAGAGCAAAGAAATTTAAAAACTACTTCAGAAATGGATAATCTGTAGGATGTGGGAAACTTGGATCCTCATGGGCCACTACAACCTATCAATATTCAAGAAGGGCAAAATGAGCACGTTAATAAGAGACAACCAGGCAACAATAATATCATTTACATGGCAGATGACAGAGATAGGGCTATAAGAGATTATGTTGTGTTAACTCCTCAAGTTGTACATCCTAGAATAGTCAGACCTGAAGTGGAAGCCGCTATCTTTGAACTTAAACTAATAATGTTTCAAATGCCGCAAACAGTGGGCCAACTTAATGGACTGCCATCTGAAGATCCTCATTTCTATCTTAAGTTGTTTTTGGAAGTGAGTGATACTTTTAAAATTGTTGGAGCAACATATGATGCTTTAAGACTAAGGCTTTTTCCTTACTCCTTGAGAGATCGAGCAAGAGCATGGTTGAACTCGTTACCATCTGATTCCATCACTACATTTAATGACTTGGCTGACAAATTCGTAATGAAATATTTTCCACCAACTAAGAATGCAAAATTGCAAAATTGCGGAATGAAATATTTTCCACCATTTAATGACTTGGTGTCCTCATCATGGCATTCCATGTTGCATACAAATAGAAACCTTTTATAATGGGTTAAATCCAAGTACGAGATTGATGGTTAATGCTTCAGCAAATGGAGCTCTATTATTTAAATCTTACACTGAAGCCTATGAAATTTTGGAGAAAATTGCCAACAATAATTATTAGTGACCATCAACTAGACAAACGGTAGCAAAATGAGCAGCAGGGGTACATAATATAGATGCAATTACAGCATTGTTAGCTCAAGTAACTTCATTGACTAACATGGTGAAAGCCATGACTTCTGTTCCAGCAACAGTAAAGCAAGTTGCTGAACTATCTTGCGTGTATTGTGGTGAGGAGCATGTATTTGACAACTATCCAGGAAATCCAGCATCAGTAAACTATGTGGGCAACTTCAACTGACAGCCTCAGAACAACCTATACTCAAATACTTACAACCCTGGATGGAAGCAATACCCAAATTTCTCATGGAGCAATCAAAATCAGCATGCTCTAGCACCAAGTGGACATAACATACATACTCAACCACTTGGTTTTCATCAGTAGAATCAAGGACAAAAACACACTAGCCATGATCCACTTACTTAATTGTAAATACTGATTAAGGAATATATTGCGAAGAATGAAGCAATTGTGCAAAATCAAGTTGTATCTCTAGAAAACCTGGAAAATCAAATTGGACAGCTTTGCCACAGCAATGAGTAGCAAATCTCAGGGAAGTTTATCCAGCAATATAGAAGATCCAAGAAGAAAGGGTAAAGAACACTGTAAAGTAATCAACCTAAGATCTGGAAAGAATGTTGGTATCCATGTTGATGTGACTAAAAAGAGGTTGGAACTTAACTCTTCGAAAGAACCACCTCAAGATGAGAGCATGTTACAGCAACCCAACCATCAAGATACTGGTGCTAGTGGTCAAGCTACAACAACCTTAGAAGGGAATCAACCAATAAGTGTTGAAGAAGAAGTTGCAACACTAGTGGTGACAACTTACAATAAATCAAAGGAGCAGAGATTTGTACCTCCTGAAGCTGTCCAGCAACTTAGGCATCCACCTTCTTTCCCACAGAGATTTCAGAAACAAAAATAAGACAAACAGTTTAGCAAATTCTTGGAAGTGCTGAAACAGTTATACATCAACATACCTTTTGTGGAAGCATTGGAACAAATGCCTAATTATGTGAAATTTCTAAAAGATATATTGGCAAGAAAAAAAAGGTTGGGAGAATTTGAAAATGTTGCTTTAACACAGGAATGCAGTCACATGCTTGAAAGTAAGATCCCTAAAAGATTGAAGGATCTAGAAAGCTTCACAATACCATGTTCAATTGGAATTAGGTACAATGACAGAGTACTCTGTGACTTGGAAGCCAGCATTAATCTGATGACATTATCTGTATTTAAGCAATTGGGAGTAGGAGAGTGTAGGCCAACAACAGTCACTCTGTAATTAGCTGGCAGATCTCATGCATACCTTGAAGGAAAGATTGAGGATGTATTGGTGAAGGTTGGCAAATTCATCTTTCGAGTGGATTTCATTGTACTGGACTTTGAGGTTGATAAAGAGGTACCAATTATACTTGGAAGACATTTCTTGGCAACCGGGAAGACTCTGATAGATCTACAGAAAGGAGAGCTAACAATGAGGGTGAATGACCAATAAGTCACCTTCAATGTATTAGAAGCTATGAAGAGTCTTGATGAGGTAGAAGATTGTAATTTCTTGAGTGTTGTGGATCTTGTTGTAGCAGACAGAATAAATAGATGCTGCAATAACGAGGTTATCAAAGCTGACACCTTTGAAAGCTTTGAAGAAGAAGATGTTGCAGCAAATCAGATAGATTGGATGAGAGAAAGATAATCTAACAGACATAGCAAATTTATTGAACCTCTAAATCTTTCAGACAGGGAAATAAAGACAACTTTACCATCTATTGAATTACCTCATACTCTTGAATTAAAATTGTTACCTTCACATTTGAAATATGCTTATCTTGGTCAGAACAATACCCTTCTTGTAATCATTTGATCTACCTTGAATGCAGATCAAGAAAGGAGTTTGGTAGATGTGCTTGGGAAATACAGAAAAGCAATTAGATAAACTATGGCATACATTAAAGAGATCAACCCATCCATATGTGATAACTCTAGGAAATGAGAGTTATTACATCAATTCTAGACTTGAATCAAGATCACTTAGAAAATAAAATAAGGTGTTTTTATTACATTTTGGTTACATTTTGTATAAACATTCATTTTAGTTGAGTCTTAATAAGTTTTGCTTGAATCAAAGTAATTTGTGCTAAAAAAACAGGTGCATAATTGTAGAGACACTAGATGAGCAAGAGGAAGAAAGAAGATGGCCACAAAAGAAGAAAAGCACAATCGGGAATAATACAGTGCTGCTGCGGATGTTAGAGCAACCCGTGCAGTAGCAATCTGGGAGCAATACGGGAGAAACTTAGGCGTGGGTCAGCGTATGTTTCCTAATTTAATGCATGCACGCTCATGGGCTTTTGTTTATCCTAATTTACAATATAAAATGGAGACGTGCACCATATAGAAAAGCGGCAAAGGGAATTATCATTAGAATAATTACAAAGGAAAGAAAAAGAAGATCAGAATTGAAGAGTGTTGTTTCGGTAACATTGGAGAATCGCGCATAATTATTTAGATTTGTCTTTCACTGTGCTCAACTTATATTTATCTTCTTCCTTTAATTGTTTTGATGTATTTTGAGATCAATATATTTATGTTTATTTTTCTCATTCAGATTAGAACTAAATTTACTTGTAGTTGAGTGACAAATAATCCAATGGGTTCTTGACTGTTCTTATATGTTGTTATGGCAATGCTGTAGCATTTTACTCTAGTAGTTTTTATGAATATAACTGTTATTTCAGTTGACCACCCATTTAATGGTTTCAGTTAAGATAGAGCAGCAAAAGGGCATGTATTAGCGGATATTATTAGATGTGCTCAACTTATATTTATCTTCTTCCTTTAATTGTTTTGATGTATTTTGAGATCAATATATTTATGTTTATTTTTCTCATTCAGATTAGAACTAAATTTACTTGTAGTTGAGTGACAAATAATCCAATGGGTTCTTGACTGTTCTTATATGTTGTTATGGCAATGCTGTAGCATTTTACTCTAGTAGTTTTTATGAATATAACTGTTATTTCAGTTGACCACCCATTTAATGGTTTCAGTTAAGATAGAGCAGCAAAAGGGCATGTATTAGCGGATATTATTAGAGTATTACTTGATCTTAAGTTGAGTTTCATAGATTAGGTTATCTTGAATCCCGTAAGGGCAATACTTGAAGTTAAGATTTGTGACACACTAGACATAGGTGTTCACCTTGTAGGGTGGAGAGACTAAAAGTTATAATGCCATACCATAAGTATATCAGCAACTGGTCATTGTTAATAGATTTAAGGGTATGAGACTTCCAATATGCGATAGCTGAGGATGCAGATTTATTTTGCCCAGTGCTGCAGCATTTGCTATAACAACTGGTGCTAACTTGATAAACAATAGTCACCCTATAAGGAGAGTTTAATCATTCAACTATTATAATCTCAATTGAATCTTAGACACATTTAACCTAGTTTATTTTGCTACGGTATTATTTTATTTAATTCTTTCACAATCCTTAATTACATTAGAAATCACTTTACAATTGTTTGCTTTGATCCTAAGTTGATTTGCACTATTGTGATTGCTTTAACATTTTGAGTAACATCAATTCCTGTGGAGACGATCTTGAATGCTCATCACTTTATGACTTGTTGTGTATACTTGCATATTGGCATTGGTAGTAATTGCTTATTAAAAATAACCAATAAGTTTTTGGCGCCGTTGCCGGGGATTGATTGTTTATTTTTGAAGTGTGAAGTAAATCTTGATAGCGCCAAATTTGATTTGATTCATTCTATTTATTGGCAGATCGGTACATGCATGCGCAAAGACAAATCTATGATATTCCAATTTGATCTTGAGATTGAAATAACTGTCAGGAGATTGCGAAGGGAACAAAGGAATTCAAAAACTGCTTCAAGCATGAATAATTTGCAGGATGCGGGAAATTTAAATCCTCACGGGCCCTTACAACCAATCAACATTCAAGAAGAGCAGAATGAACATGCTAACGGGAGACAACCAGGCAATAACAATATTATTTACATGGCTGACGACAGAGACAGAGCTATAAGAGATTATGTTGTGTTAACCCTTCAAGTTGTACATCCTGGCATCATCAGACATGAAGTAGAAGTTGCAAATTTTGAGTTGAACCCAGTGATGTTTCAAATGTTGCAAACAGTTGGTCAATTCAATGGATTGCCAAATGAAGATCCTCATCTCCATCTTCAATTGTTCTTGGAAGTAAGTGATGCTTTCAAGATTGCTGGAGCAAAACAAGATGCCTTAAGGCTGAGGCTTTTTCCTTATTCCTTAAGAGATCGAGCAAGAGCATGGTTAAATTCGTTACCATCTGATTCCATCACTACATGGAATGAATTAGCTGATAAATTCCTAATGAAATATTTTCCACCGACAAAAAATGCAAAGTTCTGGAATGAGATTACTTCCTTCCATCAACTTGAAGATGAGAGTTTATACGAGGCTTGGGAAAGATTCAAAGAATTGCTCAGAAGGTGTCCTCATCATGGTATTCCTTGTTGCATTCAATTGGATACCAGTGGGGTTTGTTTGTTGATCCTTCTGTTCTTCCTTTTACAATGGGTTGAATCCGAGTGCAAGGTTAATGGTGGATGCTTCAGCAAGTGAAGCCCTGTTATCTAAATCTTACACTGAAGCTTATGAAATTCTAGAGAGAATTGCCAATAGTAATTATTAGTGGCCTTCAGCCAGGCAACCAGCAGCAAGAGGATCAGGATGGGTACATAATATAGATGCAATTACAACCTTATCAGCACACGTAACCTCATTGACTAACATGATAAAAGCTATGACATCTGCTCCAGCAACAGTAAAGCAAGTTGCTGAACTTTCTTATGTATACTGTGGTGAAGAACATGACTTTGATAATTGTCCTGGAAATCCAGCTTCAGTAAACTATGTGGGTGATTTCAATCGACAACCTTAGAACAACCCATATTCTAATACTTACAACCCTGGCTGGAAACAACACCCAAATTTCTCATGGAGCAGTCAGAATCGAAATGCTCCAGCATTAAATGGACAAAATAGAAACACACAACCACCTGGTTTTCATCAGCAAAGTCAAGGGAAAAAGCATATCAGTCAAGATCCAATCATTTTACTGGAAGCACTGATTAAGGAGTACATTGCAAAGAATGAAGCAATTGTGCAGAGTTAAGCTGCATCCTTGAGAAATTGGGAAAACCAAATGGGACAACTAGCCACAGCAATAAGCAGCAGAACTCAAGGAAGTCTATCTAACAGCACAGAAGACCCTAGAAGAAAGAGCAAAGAACACTGCAAGGTAATTAATTTGAGATCTAGAAAAAATGTTGATACCCTAGTCGATGTGACCAAAAATGAGATGAAATTCAATTCAGCACAAAAACCACCTTAAAATGGAAGCATGTTACAACAAGCCCTCCATCAAGACACTAGTTACATGAGCCAAGCTACAGCAACTACAGATGAAATTCAACCAGAACATGCTGAAAAAGAAGTTACAACACCAGTAGCCACAACCTGCATCAAACCAACCAAACAGGGTTTGATACCTCCTGAAGCTACTCAGGAGTTTAGACATCCACCATCTTTCCCACAAAGGTTCCAGAAGAAAAAACAAGACAAGTAGTTTAACAAATTCCTGGAAGTGCTGAAGCAATTACACATAAATATACCTTTTGTGGAAGCTTTGGAGCAAATGCCAAATTATGTGAAATTTCTAAAAGATATTTTGGGATGAAAAAGAAGGTTGGGAGAGTTTGAAATTGTTGCTTTAACACAAGAAAGCGGTCATATGCTCCAAAGTAAGATTCCTACAAAAGTGAAAGATCTAGGGAGTTTTGCAATACCCTGCTCTATAGGAACTAGGTTTGCTGGTAGAGCAATTTGTGACTTGGGAGCTAGTATTAATTTGATGCCATTATCTGTATTTAAGCAGCTGGGAGTAGGGGAGTACAGACCAACAATAGTCACTTTGCAATTAGCTGACAGATCTCATGCATACCCTGAAGGAAAAATAGAGGATGTACTGGTGAAGGTTGACAAATTCATCTTTCCAGGGGATTTTATTGTACTGGACTTTGAAACTGATAAAGTGGTACCCATTATACTTGGAAGACCTTTTCTAGCAACTAGAAAGACTCTAATAGATGTACAGAAATGAGAGCTCACCATGAGAGTGAATGATCAACAAGTTACATTTAATGTACTAAAGGCTATGAGGAACCTTGATGAAGTAGAAGATTGCAATTTCCTAAGTGTAGTGGATTTTGTTGTAGCAAACAGAATGGACAGATGCTGCAGTAATGCACTTGACAAAGTCACCACTTTTGAGGATGTCGAAGAGGAAGATGTTGCAGTAATTCAGACAGATTGGATGGACAAACAATAATATGATAGGCACAACAGGTTTATTGAACACCTGAATCTTTTAGACAAGGAAGTAAAAACAACTTTACCATCTATTGAATCACCTCCTAGTCTTGAATTAAAACTAGGGGTGGGCACGGGTCGGGTTGGGTCGGGCTTTTGAAAAGCCCATTTTTATGGTCTAAACAAAAATAAATTAATTAATTAAAAGAATTAAAAAAACACAAATACTAAAAGCCTTACAACAAATCCAATATTTCAAAATTTAACAATCAAATTATTAGTACATAACTAATGAAAAAAAAGTACATAAATTTAAAATCTTGTTTAATACAGAACATTAAAGTCCAAAGAGTGAAAAATTTTATAAGTCTTCCATACATAGGAAGAGAGTTTCCCGAAACCATTGCTCAACACCAACCAACAGGAGTGTAATGAAGATCAGTCCAATGACATCAAAGTCCAGATCAATCCAAATTAATGACATTAAAATCTGATGCCAATCTTGAATCTATATAACAATAAAAATAAAAATATTAGGCATATATGTTATAACAAATAAATACAAGGAAAATATAAATAGAATAAAAATAAAAATCATAATATAAATATTTACTTGATGTAATTGATTCATAAAATGCCATATCTTCAACCGAAGATGTATCCTCTTCTACAGCAATACGAGAAGAACAAAGCCAATTTTGCCCACATATCAAGCTCTCTACCAGTTTAGGGCTCAAAGAAGCTCGAAATGGATCAAGAATGCGTCCTCCTGTACTGAATGCAGACTCAGAAGCAACTGTAGATATTGGGATTGCAAGAATGTCTTTGGCTACATTAGACAAAACTTTATACTTCCCACCATTTACCTTCCACCAGTTCAACAAATCAAATGAATCATCAAAGCAATTTTCACAATCATCTAATAAATATTTGTCCACTTCATTTTTCAACTCTACACCATCCTCTTCCAGCTGCTTCTTTTTCCATTTTGAAAGTTTTGCTACCTTGGCTAATCTATAATCAATAATATCACTTTTTTTCTCTAACGCGGATGGAAAAATGACAACATTAACATATTGGTTTTGGCTACCACCATCACATCTAGGGTTATTATTTGTGTAAAAGTCATACAAAGAAGACAATAAGCCCTTAATCACTTTTATGAGCTCACACACAACATTTTCATCATACAACTCCTCAAAACAAAATTTCACAAAACTCAATTTATAACGCGGATCAAGCACAACAGCAATAATTAACAACTTATTTAGAGTGTTGAGGGAACCCCAATATTTGTCATACTTCTCTTTCATCTTCTTTGCCATTGCACTCAAATAAGAATCATCACTTAGTATCAATCCTTTTAAATTTGACTCTATAGAATGCATCTCGTGAAAATACAAATGTGATGAAACAGACAAAGAAGCACTAAATGTTTTAGTGATTTCATAGAAATTCTCCAAAAAATTATTCAACACACTTGCATTCACCCAATCTATAAGTTCCGGTGGCCCAATCCTTTTTTTTCCACCCTCTTTCTCTTCAAAATAGGATCTATAAAATCCATCATCATCCTCCAATCGCTCAAAAGCTTTTTGATATACAAGAGCACTCTCTAACATCAAATAGGTGGAATTCCACCTAGTAGGAACATCCATCACAACAATACGTTTAGAATCAAGTTTTTCATGCTCAACACATTTTCTAAACCTTATTAATCTAGCTGGTGATGATCTTACATATTTCACTGCATTGCGAATGCTAGAAACAGAATTATTCATCTCTTTCAATCCCTCAGTCACAATCAAATTGATAATATGTGCACAACATCTAACATAAAGATAATCACCATTCAACACAAGCCCACCCCAGTTATTCAGCTTCTTTTTTAAATAAGAAATGACCAAATCATTCGAACTTGCATTATCAACAGTAATTGTAAACACTTTATCAATACCCCATTCAAGCAAGCAAGACTCAATCAATTTTCCAATTGTATCTCCTTTATGATCATCAATCTGGCAAAAGTTTAATATCCTTTTATGAAGTTGCCACTCATCATCAATAAAATGGGCTGTAATAACCATGTAATTCAAATTTTGTATTGAAGTCCAACAATCAGTTGTTATACAAACCCTATATTTATTACTAGCAAACACTTTTTTCAAATTATTCTTCTCATTTAAGTACAACTGATACACATCTCTAGCAACAGTTCTCCTAGAAAAACGATCAAGTTTTGGACAAGCTTTGCTCATAAATTTCCGAAACCCTTCTTTTTCGACAAAACTAAAGGGCAATTCATCAATAATTATCATCTCAATGCATGCTTTTCTAAGGTCCTCAAACACCAAGGTTTTTTGTTTAAAATCAACTTTCCTATCAGTATAGGCTGTGCATGCTGACAAGTGATTCCATAAAATACAGGTCCCAATAAATCTAGAATGACACGCATACACTTTAGAACAGTAGTTACACTTACATTTTGTATTATTCTCAAATTTTGTGTAATGTTCCCATACTTGTGACACTTTTCCACCTTTTCCATTACCTGCATGTGTATTAATAGCACTATCAGTTGTACTTTGAGTTGTTGAAGGTGTAGAGATATTAACTCCTGGATTGGATGAATTTGTTCCATCTACAAGGAAAAATTCCAGGCCATGAATATTGTCATTATCCTATTAATAATTAACAAATAATCGAAAAAATAACAAATAGTGGCCACAACAAGCTTAAAGCTCTTTTATTAATAACCTTAGCCATGTTTGGATACTGCGAAAAATAAATATGATTAGAATAATTTTATGAAAAAAAAATCCATCTGAGATAGAATACATATGCATGACTAGTTAATACTGGAAATATTTCTACAGAACAATGCCCAGCAGATATTTGTCGAAAAGCCTTTTCCCTAAGATTGTAATAATAATTATTATTTTATTTATGTTAATCGGATTGTTGATTAAGCTTGACACCATCATAACAACAAAAAATTGACCAACTTTTATCAATAGAAAAATATTATAAAGCACCAAATCATGAAATCAAATGGGCTAGACATTTTAACAATAAAAAATTGTTCAACTTGTTTCAAAACAATACTAAATTAGTAAAATAGAAAGAAGAAGAAGAAATAACCTAAGCATGTGACGATTTGTAGTTTGGGCAGCTTTTCAAGAAACGCCGTGAGTTGTGATGTTGTTGACTTGTTGTGTTCTATGCGCGAGCAGATGAACAGCTGTTCTTTAAACAAGAGAATTTGAGTTTAGGGTTCTGAGAAACTTGCTAACTATATTTTTATATATACGGGTTGACGGGTCGGGTTGGGTTAAAAATTTACAACCCGACCCAACCCGCAAATAGTACGGGTTGAAAATTTAATAACCCAACCTGACCCATAAATTTTATCAACCCAACCCAACCTGCAAAAATTCATACGGGTTGGGTCGGGTTCACGGGTTGGGCGGGTTGGTGCCCACCCCTAATTAAAACTGTTACCTTCACATTAAAGTATGCTTATCTTGGTCAAAATAACACACTACCTGTAATCATTTCTTCTACTTTGGATGCAGGTCAAGAAGAGAGTCTAGTAGATTTGCTTGGAAAATACAGAAGAGCAATTGGATGGACCATGGCAGATATAAAGGGGATAAGCCCATCAATATGCATCCATAAAATCCTGTTAGAAGATTGCTCCAGCAATTCAGTGGAGCATCAGAAAAGGTTGAACCATATTATGAAAGAAGTGGTGAAGAAGGATATCATTAAATGGTTGGATGCTGGAATCATATACCCAATATCAGATAGTTCGTGGGTGAGCCCAGTTCAATGTGTCCCAAAGAAAGGAGGGATAACAGTAATAGCTAATGAGAAGAATGAACTTATTCCTACAAGGACAGTGACTGGATGGAGAGTATGTATGGATTACAGGAAGCTCAACAAAGCCACAAGGAAAGATCATTTCCCACTTCCATTCATATATTAGATGTTGGACAGACTTGTTGGAAAACAGTACTCTTGCTTCTTAGATGGGTATTTAGGCTACAACCAGATTGCTATAGCTCCAGAAGATAAGGATAAGACTACATTTACATGTCTTTATGGAACATTTACCTTCAGAAGGATGCCTTTTGGGTTATGCAATGCTCCAGCAACCTTTCAGAGATGCATGATGTCTATATTTTCTGATATGGTAGAGCTGACTTTAGAAGTTTTCATGGACGACTTCTCAGTTTTTGGAGAAACATACAATGATTGTTTACACAACTTGGAAGAAGTTCTTAAAAGATGTGAAATGACCAACTTAGTACTTAATTGGGAAAAGTGCCATTTCATGGTGCAAGAAGGAATAGTGTTGGGACACAAGGTATCCAAGAATGGCATTGAGGTGGACAAAGCCAAGATAGAGGTAATAGATAACTGCCACCTCCAACTTCAATAAAGGGTATTAGGAGTTTTTTGGGTTATGCTGGATTCTACAGAAGATTCATTAAGGATTTTTCCAAAGTAGCTAAACTACTATGCCCATTACTGGAACATGACAAACCTTTTCACTTTGACAAAGATTGCCTTCAAGCATTTGGAGCATTAAAGAAAGATCTGATCATTGCTACAGTAGTTATATCCCCAGACTGGATTTTACCATTTGAACTGATGTGTGATGCTAGTGATCATTCTATGGGAGCAGTATTAGGGCAAAGAAAGGATAAGGTTCTTCATTTCATATACTATGCAAGCAAAACTTTCACTCCAACTCAGATCAATTACACCACTATAGAGAAAGAGTTGCTAGCAGTAGTATTTGCTTTTGACAAATTCAGAGCTTACCTGGTGGGTACTAAAGTAACTGTTTACACAGACTATGCAGCCATCAAATATTTAATTTCAAAGAAGGATGCCGAACCAAGATTAATCAGATGGATCTTATTGGTTCAAGAATTTGATTTGGAAATTAAAGATAAAAAGGGGACTGAGAATCAAGCGGCAGACCACTTGTCACGGCTGGAAGCAGACACTAGTACATTGACAAGGAAGGGCATCACTGAAACATTTCCTAATGAACAGCTGTTGGCAATACAGCAAGCACAGATGTTGTAGCAGTTAGGACCCCCATGGTATCCAGATTTTGCTAACTACTTAGTAAGTGAAATGCTATCACCTGAGCTGAATTTTCAGGAGAAAAAGAAATTTCTTCATGATGATAGAAGTTATCAGTGGGATGATCCACATTTATACAAGTTATGCTCAGACCAAGTAATATGAACATGTGCTTTCGAAGGAGAAATACACCACATACTAGAGTCATGCCATGCTGCAGCATATGGGGGACATTTTGGTGGTCATAGAACAGCTACTAAAGTTCTGCAATCATGTTATTACTGGCCTACTATTTTTAAAGATGCTTATGAATTTGTTAAATATTGTGACAGGTGCCAAAGGACAGGGAACATAACTAAAAGACATGAAATGCCATTGACTAACATTCTAGAAGTGGAAGTTTTTAATGTCTGGGGAATAGATTTTATGGGACCTTTCCCACCATCCTTTGCGAACTTATATATCCTTGTTGCTGTGGATTATGTCTCCAAGTGGGTAGAAGCTGCAGTATTACCTACCAATGATGCTAAAACAGTGGTGGCTTTTCTTCAGAAAAACATTTTTTCTAGATTTGGCACTCTTAGAACAATTATTAGTGACGACGAGGGTACACATTTTTGCAACAAAGTCTTTGTTGCAGTAATGGTAAAATATGGAGTCAGACGCAAGGTAGCCACAGCATATCACCCACAATCCAATGGTCAGGCTGAAGTGTCCAACAGAGAAATTAAAAAGATCTTAGAAAAAGTAGTGAACCCAACGAGGAAGGATTGGTCTTCACACTTACATGACTCTATATGGGCCTATAGAACAGCATACAAAACTCCACTCGGCATGTCCCCTTACCGAATTGTTTATGGAAAGGCTTGTCATTTGCCACTAGAGGTAGAGCATAAAGCACATTGGGCACTGAAGAAATTAAATTGGGATATTCATGCTGCAGCAGAGCAAATGAAGCTTTAACTTTGTGAGCTTGATGAATTACGGCTATTTTCATATAAAAATGCAAGAATCTATAAAGAGAGGACAAAACACTGGCACGACAAGCATATTCAGCACATGCAATTCAACCCTGGTCAATTAGTGTTGCTCCACAATACAAGACTAAGATTATTTCTGGGAAAGCTAAAGTCACGATGGTCTGGCCCGTTTAAGCTGTTAAAATTTTATCCTCATGGAGCTGTTGATCTTCTGGATGAACAAATAGGTCAAGAATTCAAAGTTAATGGATATAGGGTTAAACATTACATACATCCAGCAACAGATTATTCAAAGGAGGTGTTACTCCTTAAAGAATCCATCTATTGAACAATGAAAGAAGTTCAGGCTGAAGGACCTCAAATCAAGCGCTCCATGGGAGGCAACCCATTGTGGAGACAGCCAATTCAAACCAATTTTGATCTCCTTTGGTTTTGTTGACAAGCTTTCCCTCCTTACCATTTTATTTAATTTTGTTCTTTCATTCTAACTATTTAATTTTATCTTTTCAAAATTATTGCATTATTTACTTTTACTATCATTTGATCTATTTAATTTTAATTTTAGAATTAATTTTAGTTTGTGGGAAGTATATGTGACAATTAAATTCCATATTGACAAGTGAGGTTGTATGATGGTAGAGTGCAGAGGTGAGCCACGTGTCAGAGGCTTTAGTGTGGAGTATGTAACCATTCCTAGAGTAAGTGAATGGGTGCTGCAACAACCAATTTTACCGTTACAGTAAATGAAAAGATGGAGCCTCTTACTTACCATTGGAGATAAATCATGACAGATGGAGACATGGATGTGGATAGAAATTGCGAATAAATCTCCGAAATTAATGCCTTAATTTTACTAGCCGATGTTTTTGGGATATGCACATTAAATTTAAAATATTTTCTTCCCTCATTTATCTTAAGTTATTGTATTTATCTTCAATTAAAGTCCACTATAAAAGGGAGTCACTGTGCTTAGTGCTCTACGATACTATTCCCCATCTTCTTCGCAAATACAACTCTCATAATTCTTAACCTCTTCTTCTCATCTTAGTCTCAGGAACATTAGCCTCAATTTGCGACTGATATAGCAATGTCGAGGTGTAAGAAACTAGGCAGCTGTCTCAAAGATCCGTCACACTTCTAGAGTTACCACGTCGAAGAAAAATTTGAAGAATTCATAGAGTCGCGTAAGATTCTGGAAGAAAAAGGGATTCAATTTGCAAAACAACTCACAGGAATTGTGCAAACAATTCATAATGCTATAGCAAAGTGAGGATGGTTAGAGTTTTGCAACCACCCTCAAGATCTTGTGCTACCAGTAGTCAAAGAATTTTAGGCCAATTTGGTAAGCCCTGATTAGCACAGTATTTGGGTAAGAAACACACTTGTTCCATTAGACTCCCGTGTTATAAATGCTTTTTATAATTTACCTGCTGAAATTAATTGTGAGTATGCCAAGTTGCATGGTAAAGTGACCCCGAAAAAGTGGGACACCATTTTCACAACTCTTACAATAGAAGGGGAGGAAGGGCGTGTAGTTAATAGGATAGATTTGAAACCTATTGCTAAGGTGTGGGTGAAATTTCTGAAATCTAGGCGTATGCCCACCACTCACACTACTATGGTTTCGCAAGAGAGGTTGGTCTTTGTTGAGTGTTAGAAAATGCATATTTATAAAGGAGAAAACCGTCATTTTACATTTCAAGTCTTACTAACAACCCTTACTTTTATGTATTTAACCTTCTTGTGATTTAATTACATGTGTTTTATTTTAATTAAGTATTTTATGTATTTTAGGGGCATTATAGTCATTTCATAATAAAGGAGAGATCAGACGG
>MKYO02024144.1:148509-177710 GCA_002013955.2 Citrus medica | reverse complement strand
AAAATAATCCTGTGTGTTGCATGTACCGTACATGAGATTTTTGATCCACTGATATGCTGCCACGTCATCGATCAACAGTGCATAAGAATTTTAGTCCAACAGGATCGTGACACCTCATCAGTCAATGCCACATCATCGGTCAATGCAACGTCATCGACCCGTCTATGTGAATAGTCCCGTGAACAGTAACGTAGACAATACCCGCACATGTGAATAGTACCGTATATGTGAACAGTACTATTTTTCCTTTTATGCTCCTCCTAAGGTTTTCGACCGTCCTGAGTTCAAAAGTGATGTCCGTTTTGCCATCTGATCTCTTGTTTATTGTGAAATGACCGTTATACCCCTAAAATACATAAAATACTTAATTAAAATAAAACACACATAATTAAATTACGAGAAGCTTAAATACATAAAAGTAAGGGTTATTAGCAAGACATGAAATGTAAAATGATGATTTTCCCCTTTACAAATATGCATTTTCTAACACTCAACAGTCTTGAAGCTTTCTTATAAGAAGATTCTCTAAACTCTTGGAATGGTTTCATGTAGCTTTTAGACTTGTAATGTTTTTTGTATGGTTTTGTAGAACACTGACCATTACAATCCTTAGAAGCGGAAGTTTTAAAGGGATAATAATTGAATTGCTTACAGAACCCGCCTAGTTCTTGCTTAGATTATCTAAGCTCCCATTTTAGACGTTTCTGAATTTTCAAGTCTTGACAGATCTTTAAACCTTCCTTGTTAACTAAACTGACTAATTCACCGTAGGTGAGTTTGTTATAAGGAATGCGATTATCATAGAGGGCTTTAATAGAATTTCTAACCTTCTCTCCTAATAGGGTAAGTAAACCTGCAAGGAATTTTTCCTTCCAAGTTATATGATTTGCATCATCCATAAGGAAGAGTCGGGTAAAGAAAGTGGTTTTGTAGCTTTGGAATTCACTAAGTTTCCTACACCTCAGGTTGTGTAGTAACTCAGCATTCTTATCTCTAAGGTGAGAGGGGTCAACAATCCTAAAATGTTATATTCAGACATACCATCAATATTCCACTTATAGACTGAGGATGCATTAAAACGAGATTGGTTTAACGCACTTGGTCTATTATCGATGGCTAAGTCAGGTGGAGACTTGACAGTAGGTAGGGCTAATTCCCAATGAATTTTGTTGGCTTTAGGAACAAGTTCTTCTTTAAATGCTTCTATATCTGAAGAGGCTATAGAAACATTGTCTTGTTCAAGTACACCAATCTTGCTAGATTGGGCACTATCAGGGGCTATTTGGATTTTACTAGAAGAGGAAGAAGAAGCTTCTAATCTGTCTAGTTGTTCTCTAATGGCTTTAGTAAAATTTGATTTTGACTCTCGGACAAGCTTTTGACTAGTCTTCGAAACCTGAAAGGGTTTGAAAATAGGCTCTTTAAGGTTTTTGTCAGAATCTAATTTTGATGTAACAGGAGAAACAACTATGGTTGACTTCTGGAATTGGTTTTCTATTCTAGTCAACTGTTTTCCCATCGTATTTAGATTGGCATTACAGAAATTATTCTGTTGAATGATGCTATCTAAATCCGTATCCGGGTCTTTATGGATTTTATATGGTGAAGCTTTGATCTCCACAGAAGGTTCACCATGATCAATGGTCAGACTCCTAAGAGGTGGATGCTCAGATTCTATAACACGACCACTACTAGAAAGGTTGCATTCAGTTGTTTTCTTTCTGACAGTGATGGGATTTGATTCTTTAAAATGATACAAGATGTTGTTTTCAGAAGCATACATCTCAAACTAATAAAAAAACAATATATGTACTTTATGCAGATTTACAAATTCATAATAAACTTGTAAAATTTCTTTTCTTTGGTTTAAAAAATGTTTGAAAAACCAAAGTCTTTTTTCTTTATTGGAATCAGAATAAAAATCTTTATGGAGAAGAGTTTTATCTAGTTCAAAATCTTTTTCTATGACACTTATTATATTTTCTGTGACAGTAGAAAATGTAGGAGATGTTGGAGGAGAAGGTTCCTTCTCTTCCTGGCTTTGTTCCTGTTGACGGCTAGTGTAAATGGGATGAGGAATACTAGTCGCATAGTCAATTGAACGTATAGAGGAACTAGGTATATCCGAGGTGGAAAACCTAGGTTGACTATTCACAAGTTGGAAAGGGAGATTTATAACAGAAGGAATTTTTGAAAATTTCCTTTCTAATGAAGGAATACTTGAGCAAGAATCTTTATCGAAAAATCTAGATGATGTAGATCTCCTAAAGAATAATTTGACTTTACCATCAGAATACTGAGTCACATTTTGCAACTCTGTATTAGGCTCAAGTTGTTTTGGAATTATTGGTTCAGTGGCTTCTTCTAGAATCCATTCATCGAGAAGATTTACATCTTTCCACTGGATGGCTTTGTATGATATTTTGAAAATCAATGCAACTGGTACAGATCCTTCTAACATATGATAATTATGTGTTTTGATCTGTAAAATCATGCTTTTTAAAATATTTTTATCTTTTAAAGAAACTGTTATGTTGGGATAATAGTCGAATGAGATAGGTCCTTTATAGAGACTAGATTCAATACTACTGAGTAAGGAATCATCAAAGGAGATGAACCTCCCATCTCTGAGGACAGCAAGAATAGATGTACTTAATCCTTCTTTAGTTAAGGGTTTTATGCTGACTTGTATTAGACCGATATGAACATAATTAAAATTCTTTTCTTTTAATCTTTTTAATGAATGCTCAGAAAACAAGTGAATTGTTTCAAATGGCTTTGAAAGCGTGATATCTCTTTCTTCTGTCTTTATTACACAATCAGTTTTTAAAAAATCAAGTTTTTTCATTTTATAAATTTTATCTTTAGAGATCTTTGGTAAATCCCAATTATCAATTGCTTTATTAAAATCTTCAATAATGAATTCTTCTGAATTCACCACATTCTTAGAAACACTAGTCTTCTCGGAAGAAGAGCTAGAGAAAGACAATGCTCTACCAAGCAGAGAATCCATGCAAATTTAAAACTTTAATTAATACCTATATGAATGCCTACAGGTATGGTTTTACTGCCATAAGTGGAAACCTTTTCCTAAAACAGGACTTACTACCAGTAAATTCAGCACACACAGATTTTAACAAAAGAAATAAACAACACACATTCTTTACTAAATATTACACCTACTTTCCCCTGGCTCTGATACCAATGCAACCAATGCAACCAAGATCGTGGAAAAGTGTGTGAGTTATTCAAAAGAAATTTCAATTCAGGTTTTACTGAAATAAAATTTATAGAAAATAAAACAAGCAAGGGTACGTGGCTTGTTGACCATCACTGTGGACCAGACTAATGCCCATTCGGGATCACCTCTGGAAATTACGTCGATGGATTCCCGCCGATATACCACTTTAATTTTATTAATATGATTTTTATAGGCAAGCCTAGCAACAAATCTAAAGGCTCATAGATAGTATTAGATCTGGATCCCAGAAATAATACTCTGATTGGTTAGAGGGAGAAGAGAAGATACAACAGAAGACAGAGATCCGGTCTCTTTGCTTCTGAGGAAAGTAAGAGTTTATATGGCAGATCTAATACAGATCAGTCTGCAAAGCATGCTTAAAAAGTTAGATTACCGAAATGTAAATGCTTTAAAAATAAATTTCGGAAATTTAAATGCTTTAAAAATAAATTGCGGAAATTTAAATGCTTTAAAATAAATTACGAAAATTTAAATGCTTTAAAATAAATTGCAGAAATTTAAACATACATATGAAATTTAAAATTTATTACAAACTTTGAAAATTGATTACGAACCTTACATTCAATCTTTCTTGATTTGTTGTTCTTTAAAGGAAAATATTACAGAAGAAATGGGAAATTAATCTGGAGACAGGAAAAATTCCTTGATGTCTTCTGATTACTGATTCCCAGAGAGAGAGAGAGAGAGAGGAAGAGAGAGAAAGAAGAGAGAAGAAGGATTCTAAAAATCTGAGGAGTCTCCGTCTTCCTTCAAACTTAAATACAAAATATATCTTTACAACTGTAGCGAAACTGTAGCTTCAACACTGTAGCGAAACTGTAGCTTCAACAGATGGAAAAGTTGAATTTTACAAGAGAAATTTCGGGTGAAGAGACATGTGCGCTCGCACTTGTGTCCAGAGGACCACTCGGTACAAGCAACATAAATAATTACAAGGGATAAAGACTAAGATTATTTACTCTCTTTTTTTACATATGTGAAAGGAACAGTAAAAGTACAATAATTACAAACAGAAAAAGAATGCTTTAATTCTTTATAGGAGGAAAGATTCCGAAGCAGTCATCTTCGTTGTTGTCTCCTAACGATATGAAGGGCTCTGCACTATCATTATCGGAGGAGCTGGCAACAGATGGTTCGGACCTTGATGCGAGGAGCTGCTCCATAACTTTAAAATATTCTTCTTCTGTTTTGGTGCTGGCCAAAAGAGATTGGGCTTTGGATTTTTGGGTGAGGAAGGTTCCTTGGGCTTTAATATCTGTGATGGTTGGTTGTAGAAGGCTTTTAGAGGAGAGCCAATTTTCGATCATGTTAACTGTCAATTTGGACTGTTCATCAAATTTTGACCACCATTTGACTTTAAATGTTCTTTGTAAAATCAATTGGGTATCTTGAGGATGGTATATGAAATTCCACATCCATACCCAGGGAAGGAAGAAATTTGTACAGAAGCAGAGAAAAGGAGGAAATCGTTTCTCAGATTCTGTAGGTACATAGTGGGTTTTAAAAAGATTTAAGCACTAGATGGCATTTTAGGTGAGAATTTTAGGGCATGGGCCGAAATAATTCCACCATTGCTGGAACCAGTTTGGAAGGCTTTGGACAGTTATTTTTTAGTTGAAGAAAAATAACCAAGAATCAGTTCTTTTAGGGTTTTGTATAAAAAATGTGTTAAACCAGGCCTGTTGGTAGTCCCAGTAAGAATAGGACAGGTAATGTGGTAAACACATTTGAAAATTAGCAGGGAAGGGTTTTAATTTGTGAAGTTGGTCTCCCCACTGTTTTGGGCTCAAGACTTTTAAAATAGTGGCTGTGGAGTAAGCTGGTTCTGTATGGGCTTCACTGAGGAAAAAGTGTTTGAATTTTACAGATTCAGTGGACTCAAGAATGCTTTGGTAATAACATTGGGGTTTTGTTAAATCCCAAGGTTTGAAAAACCAGCCTTTAGGAAAAATCTTTGAAATAGCTTGAAATGGATCAGAATGATAAAATCCATCCTCGATAGATAAAATGTTTTGGAAATGAGTTTTATCAAACCAATCCGAGGTTTTCTTTGAAAGCTTTGTTTGTGAAAGAACAATATGAGAAGATGAACTTTCACCATAAAGAATTACGTTTTGAGAAGAAACTTTAGAAATTTCTTTAGAAATAGGCTTTTCTTTTTCAATACTCTCTTTAGGAGAAATTTGGCTTTGAGAAAAGTTTTGTAAGGCGAGCATAAGTTCAGGGGAACTAGAAATGGATTTCATCCATTCATTTACCTGCTCTTGGGAGGTAAGAGCTTTATACTTTGCTTCCTGGTCTTCTATCATGTCGATCCAGGACTTTATTGGCACGGTAGATGAGAGTAATTTTTCTTTAGGAGGGGAAGATTGGGAGGCTTTAGAAGGTGTTTGGGGCACAGGGTCTTTAAGTATCCTTTTCCCTTTGTCTTTCCTTTTGGGTGGCATTTATCTATTTTGAATAAATTCCCTGGTTAGAAAATCAGGGATAGAATTTGTATCACCTTTAATAAACTCAATATCAAAATAAAAAAACACTTAAAATAGCTTGCCATCTTGCAAAAATTTATTTTGAAGCAATATTTTGAACAACTTTTTTCAAAACATGTTTTGCAGCTTTACAATCTATTCTAAGTAAGAATTTCTGATTTAATAAATCACTTTGAAATTTAGAAATACATAAAACAATAGAAAGAATTTCTTTTTTGATAGTAGAGTAATTCCTTTGACATTCATTCCAATGAGCAGAAACATACTGTACTATCTGTTCTTTATCATTTTCTTTTTGTTTTAATATTCCTTCATAACCTAAGTCAGATGCATCAGTTTCAACGACCTTAGGTAATGCTGTATTTGCAAGAAATAAACATGGAATATCTTTAATATATCCTTTTATGAGTTTAACAATTTTAGTGTGCTCATCAGTCCATGCAACGGGGTTCTTTTTTAATCTATCAGGCAAGGGTTTTGACATCCTGTTGATATTAGGACAAAAATCAAGAACATAATTTAGGCTACTGAGAAATCTTTGCAATTGGGTTTTATCAAGAATATTATTAGGAAATTTATTAGCAAATGTAAGAGATCTTTCAATAGGAGTAATAGTTCCTTTTAGGGATGGCAATGGATTGGATTTGATCCAAGATTCACGTGATCCAAATCCAATTGGATCGGATTTGGATCGGTTTAAAATGGATTTGGATCGGATTTGGATATTGATGTGCGGATCTAAAACAGATCTGGAGCAGATCTGGATCTATCTTAATATCTAAATCCATATCCATATCCATTCATCTTTTTATTTTATTTTATTTTAAAAGTTTCTTAACAATTGTGGAATTATAATGATAATAAATTTTATTCATAGCATATTAGTAGTATTTATCATGCATTTAAATTCTTAAAACTTAAAGGTTAGTTTCTTAAATTTAAAGGTCAGTCAGCCCCAAAGCATATACATGCAATATTCAAATTACAAGTCAAGTAATATAACCTAGCAATTTATTTTATTATATTGGCCAAATAATTTTTAAGGAATATAGTTATTCATATATTTGACCATAATAAAAATAATAAAGGACTGAATATAAATTATATTTAATTTATATGTCATTATCTAATGTTGTAGGAATGAGGGCATGTGTATCGTTGATATTAGAATGATGAAGGAGACAATAAAATATTATATTGATATTGCTCCTGCAATTACTTCTGAATAATATTTTATTATCTTTCTTATTTGTTGTTTTGGTGTAAAAGTATAAACTACAATATTTATTATATTTTTAAGAAAAATTATATAATTTATTTGTTATCAATACATTTTAGCCTTCAATTTTCAAACTAAAAAATTATTATTTTTTTATTACTGAATTTTAGAATTCATGACGGATCTAGAGCAAATTTGGATTTTAATTTTTTTTTCGGATTTGGAGCAGATATAGATATTTATTTATTTTTTGGATCTGGATATGGAGCGAAAAATATGGATTCATGACAGATCTGGAGCAGATATGAATCTTAATTTTTATTATGGATTTGGATATGGAGCAAAATAAATCCAACCCATATATGCCCCATTGCCATCTCTAGTTCCTTTAGAGATGTAGTGACCTAGAAATCTAATCTTTGTTTGAAACAAAGATGGTTTGGAGTTAGAAATTGCTAAACCAGCCTTTCTAGTGGCGAGATAAAAAGTCTTTAAATGTTTGAAATGTTGATAAATGGCCAAGGAAAAAATCAATCCATCATTAATATAGACTATGCAGAATTCAGAAAAAGGATTATAAATATCATTCATAATTCTTTGAAATTCTGAAGGTGCATTTTTTAAATCAAAGGGCATTACTGTCCACTCGTATTGTCCAAATGGATCAGTGAAAGCAATTTTATAACGGTCTTTAGGGTGAATTTGAATTTGCTAAAACCCGATTTCATATCAAATTTTAAAAATATGAATGCAGAATGAAGTTTTTATTGCAGATCTTTTTTGTTAGGTATGGGATACCTAATCCATTTTAAGGCTTTATTAAGAGGTTTGTAATTTATCACCAATCTAGGAGTCCCTCTTTCTATTTCAGCATTTTTATTAACATAGAAAGCAGCACAAGACCATGGAGATCTAGATTTGACGATGAGTCCTTTTGATTCTAAGTCTTTTATTTCATCTTTACAACGTTGTTCCAATTCCATGTTCATCTAGGTTGGACGAGCTTTGGTAGGGATTTGTTTTTCATCAAAAGAATTTTCATAAGGCAAATCAACCAAATGTTGTTTTCTGTTCCAAAAAGCAGACGGTAAATCCGCACATATTTCTTTTTCAATGAGGTCTTTAAAATCAGAGATTTTTCTTTTTACAAATTCACTTTGTAATTGGCTTTCAATTCTTTGTAGACTCAAATCTTTTTTCAAACAAGTTAAATCATTTTGTTTAGATTTGAGAAGTGCGTTGATATGGTTCTGATAAACAGAACAAGCTTTAACAATATTTAAATTTCTTGTTTTTTGTTTCTCAATAAAAGGGAAAATAAGTCTTTTGGTTTTTACTTTAAAAGATATACTATCATAATTGACAGTATAGGGGGTAATGAGATTGATAAAAGGGGTTCCTAAAATGACAGTATGATGTATGTCATTTGTAAGAATAAAGGAAGTTTTGAATTCAAAACCATTGTTGTGAATAGAGGCATCAACTTTAGATTTAACATTAAGTTTTGAATTATTTGCGACAGAAAGCCTTTCTTTTGTTTTCTCATGGAATCTTTTGGGGACAATATCTTCTTTAATGCAATTTAAATCGGCACCTGTGTCAAAAAGGGCAATGGTGTCGATTACAAAATCTTTAGAAAGAGTTAAGGTGATTTTAATCAAATACTTTCTTGTGGTAATTTGCTTTAAAACAAATAGAAAATCATTGGGTATAGATTCAATGTTTTCAAGATTTTGTTCTTCATTACCATCATCATCATCAGGTTCTGATTCTTTATCAGAATTATCTTATAATTGTCTTTGTAAGAGTAGTTGAATGGTTTCAGAATTCTTTTAGAGAAGTTAGACTTCCTATAAGGTCTTGAAGCTTTCTTATAAGAAGATTCTCTAAACTCTTGGAATGGTTTCCTGTGGCTTTTAGACTTGTAATATTTTTCGTAAGGTTTTGTAGAACACTGACCATTACAATCCTTAGAAGTGGAAGTTTTAAAGGGATCATAATTGAATTGCTTACAGAACCCGCCTAGTTCTTGCTTAGATTATCTAAGCTCCCATTTTAGACGTTTCTGAATTTTCAAGTCTTGGCAGATCTTTAAACCTTCCTTGTTAACAAAATTGACTAATTCACCGTAGGTGAGTTCGTCATAAGGAATGCGATTATCATAGAGGGCTTTTATAGAATTTCTAACCTTCTCTCCTAATAGGGTAGGTAAACCTACAAGGAATTTTTCCTTCCAAATCATATGATTTGCATCATCCCTAAGGAAGAGTCGGGTAAAGAAAGTGGTTTTATAGCTTTGGAATTCACTAAGTTTCCTACACCTCAGGTTGTGTAGTAGCATTCTTATCTCTAAGGTGAGAGGGGTCACCTATGAAATGTAGGGAAATAATCAGAATCAGGGTGGCAACTGCATCCTGAATTGGACTATTGAATTCGTCAAGAATGGGGGCGCCATTTTCGTCTATTTGAATAGAATTTAGGATGTCTAATTGTTGCTGTTTGGTGAGAAGATGATCCGACCAACCTTTTAGTTGACCAGTAAAACCAGCTATGAGAATTTCTACAATGGCTTTGTCAGAAGTTCCCGACTGAGTTTTATAGGCATTAGTTGCCATGGTCATCTGTTGCAACAATCCTAAAATGTTATATTCAGACATATCATCAATATTCTACTCATAGACTGTGGATGCATTCAAACGAGATTGGTTTAACGCACTTGGTCTATTATCGATGGCTAAGTCAGGTGGAGACTTGACAGTAGGTAGGGCTAATTCCCAATGAATTTTGTTGGTTTTAGGAACAAGTTCTTCTTTAAATGCTTCTATATCTGAAGAGGCTATAGAAACATTATCTTGTTCAAGTACACCAATCTTGCTAGATTGGGCACTATCAGGGGCTATTTGGATTTTACTAGAAGAGGAAGAAGAAGCTTCTATTCTGTCTAGTTGTTCTCTAATGGCTTTAGCAAAATCTGATTTTGACTCTTGGACAAGCTTTTGACTAGTTTTCGAAACCTGAAAGGTTTTGAAAATAGGCTCTTTAAGCTTTTTGTCAGAATCTGATTTTGATGTAACAGGAGAAACAACTATGGTTGACTTCTGGAATTGGTTTTCTATTCTAGTCAACTGTTTTCCTATCGTATTTAGATTGGCATTATAGAAATTATTCTGTTGAATGATGCTATCTAAATCCGTATCTGGGTCTTTATGGATTTTATATGGTGAAGCTTTGATCTCCACAGGAGGTTCACCATGATCAATGGTCAGACTCCTAAGAGGTGGATGCTCATATTCTATAACACGACCACTACCAGAAAGGTTCCATTCAGTGGTTTTCTTTCTAACAGTGATGCGCTTTGATTCTTTAAAAGGATATGAGATGTTGTTTTCGGAAGCATACATCTCAAACCAATCAAAAAACAATATATGTACTTTATGCAGATTTACATATTCATAATAAACTTGTTGAATTTCTTTTCTTTGGTTTAAGAAATATTTGAAAAACCAAAGTCTTTTTTCTTTATTGGAATCAGAATAAAAATCATTATGGAGAAGAGTTTTATCTAATTCAAAATCTTTTTCTATGACACTTATTACATTTTCTGCCAGAAAATGTAGGAGATGTTGGAGGAGAAGGTTCCTTCTCTTCCTGGCTTTGTTCCTGTTGACGGCTAGTGTAAATGAGATGAGGAATACTAGTTGCATAGTCAACTGAACGTATAGAGGAACTAGGTATATCCGAGGTGGAAAACCTAGGTTGACTATT
Organism: Citrus medica; assembly: GCA_002013955.2. Taxonomy (NCBI): domain Eukaryota; kingdom Viridiplantae; phylum Streptophyta; class Magnoliopsida; order Sapindales; family Rutaceae; genus Citrus; species Citrus medica. Next base: position 166,975 of record MKYO02024144.1, on the reverse strand, counting down.
CACAGGTTGGAAAAGGAGATTTATAACGGAACGAATTTTTGAAAATTTCCTTTCTAATTAAGGAATACTTGTGCAAGAATCTTTATCGAAAAATCTAGATGATGTAGATCTCCTAAAGGATAATTTGGAATGGTAACGCACATGTCTCTTCACCCGAAATTTCTCTTGTAGAATTCATCTTTTCCATCTGTTGAAGCTACAGTTTCGCTACAGTGTTGAAGCTACAATACAATTCAGGTTTTACAGAAATAAAATTTACAAAAAATAAAATAAGCAAGGGTGTGCGCTGAATTTTTCACCCTTAGTAAAGAATCTGTGTTGTTTATTTCTTTTGTTAAAATCTGTGTGTGTGCTGAATTTTTACTGGTAGTAAATCCCGTTTTGGGAAAGGGTTTCCGCTTAGGGCACTAAAACCATACCTGTAGGCATTCATATAGGTATTAATTAAAGTTTTAAATTTGCATGGATTCTCTGCTTGGTAGACCATCGTCTTTCTCTAGCTCTTCTTCCAAGAAGACTAGTGTTTCTAAGAATGTGGTGAATTCAGAAGAATTTATTATTGAAGATTTTAATAAAACAATTGATAATTGGGATTTACCAAAGATCTCTAAAGGTAAAATTTATAAAATGAAAAAACTTGAATTTTTAAAAACTGATTGTGTAATAAAGATAGAAGAAAGAAATATCACGCTTTCAAAGCCGTTTGAAACAATTCACTTGTTTTCTGAGCATTCATTAAAAAGATTAAAAGAAAAGAATTTTAATTATGTTCATATCGGTCTAATACAAGTCGGCATAAAACCCTTAACTAAAGAAGGATTAAATATATCTATTCTTACTGTCCACAGAGATGGGAGGTTCATCTCCTTTGATGATTCCTTACTCAGTAGTATTTAATCTAGTCTCTGTAAAGGACCTATCTCATTCGACTGTTATCCCAACATAACAGTTTCTTTAAAAGATAAAAATATTTTAAAAAGCATGATTTTACAGATCAAAACACATAATTATCATATGTTAGAAGGATCTGTACCAGTTGCATTGATTTTCAAAATATCATACAAAGCCATGATTTCAGCGTTTAATACGCAACATAAATTCCAGTAAAAAAGAGATGAAACTCTTCTCTTGCAGACTGACCTATCTAAAGCAAATATTGTTATTCCCAAGCCCATCCAGTGGAAAGATGTAAATCTTCCCGATGAATGGATTCTAGAAGGAGCCACTGAACCTGTAAAATTCAAACACTTTTTCCTCAGTGAAGCCCATACAGAACCGGCTTACTCCACAACCACTATTTTAAAAGTCTTTAGCCCAAAACAGTGGGGAGACCAACTTCACAAATTAAAACCCTTCCCTGCTAATTTTCAAATGCGTTTACCACATTGTTTGTCCTATTCTTACTAGGACTAACAACATGCCTGGTTTAACACATTTTTTTATACAAAACCCTAAAAGAACCCATTCTTGGTTATTTTTCTTCAACTAAAAAATAACTGTCCAAAGCCTTCCAAACTGGTTCCAGTAATGGTGGAATTATTTCGGCCCATGCCCTGAAATTCTCACCCAAAATGCCATCCAGTGCCTAAATCTTTTTAAAACCCACTATGTACCTACAGAATCTGATAAACGATTTCCTCATTTTCTCTACTTCTGTACAAATTTCTTCCTTCCCTGGGTATGGATGTGGAACTTCAGATACCATCCTCAAGATACCCAATTGATTTTACAAAAAACATTTAAAGTTAAATGGTGGTCAAAATTTGATGAACAGTCCAAATTGATTGTTAACATGATCAAAAATTGGCTCTCCTCTAAAAGCCTTCTACAACCAACCATCACAGATATTAAAGCCCAAGGAACCTTCCTCACCCAAAAATCCAAAGCCCAATCTCTTTTAGCCAGTGCCAAAACAGAAGAAGAATATTTTAAAGTCATGGAGCAGCTCCTCGCATCAAGGTCCGAACCATCTGTTGCCAGCTCCTCCGACAATGATAGTGTAGAGCCCTTCATATCGCTAGGAGACAACAACGAAGATGATTGCTTCGGAATCTTTCCTCATGTAAAGCATTAAAGCATTCTTTTTCTTTTTGTAATTATTGTACTTTTACTATTCCTTTCACATATGTAAAAAAAAAGAGTAAATAATCTTAGACTTGAATCAAGATCACTTAGAGAACAAATTAGGTGTTTTTATTAAATTTTGGTTACATTTTGCATAAACATTCATTTTAGTTGAGTCTTAATAAGTTATGCTTGAATCAAAGTAATTTGTGCTAAAAAAACAGGTGCATAATTGTAGGTTCTCAGAAAATCTTAATTCATGAGGGGATGTTGAGACATTAGATGAGCAAGAGGAAGAAAGAAGATGGCCGCAAAAGAAAAAAAGCACAATCGGGAATAATGCAGTGCTGCTGCGGATGTTAGAGCAACCCGTGCTGTAGCAATCTGGGAGTTATGCGGGAGAAAACTTAGGCGCAGGTCAGCGCATGTTGCCTAATTTAACGCATGCACGCTCATGGGCTTTTGTTTACCCTAATTTGCAATATAAAAGGGAGGCGTGCACCTCATAGAAAGGCGGTAAATGGAATTATCATTAGAATAATTACAAAAGAAAGAAGAAGAAGATCATAATTGAAGAGTGTTGTTTCGGCAACATTGGAGAATCGTGCAGAATTATTTGGATTTGTCTTTCACCGTGCTCAACTTATATTTATCTTCTTCCTTTAATTGTTTTGATGTATTCCAAAATCAATATATTTATGTTTATTTTTCTCATTCAAATTATGAACTAAATTTACTTGTAGATAAATGACAAATAATCTAATGGGTTCTTGACTGTTCTTATATGTTGTTATGGCATTGCTGTAGCATTTTACTCTAATAGTTTTTATGAATATAACTGTTATTTCAGTTGACCACCCGTTTAATAGTTTCAGTTAAGATAGAGTAGTAAAATGGCATGTCTTAGCGGATATTATTAGAGTATTACTTGATCTTAAGTTGAGTTTCCTGGATTAGGTTATCTTGAATCCCGTAAGGGCAATACTTGAAGTTAAGATTTGTGACACACTAGACATAAGTGTTCACCTTGTAGGGTGGAGACACTAAAAGTTATAATGTCATACCATAAGTATATCAGCAACTGGTCATTGTTAATAGATTTAAGGGTATGAGACTTCCAATATATGATAGCTGAGGATGCAGATTTATTTTGCCTAGTGCCGCAGCATTGGCACTGGTAGTAATTGCTTATTAAAAATAACCAACAATATGCATGCATAAAGTTTTGTTAGAATACGCTACAGTAATTCAGTAGAGCAACAGAGAAGGTTAAACCCCATTATGAAGGAAGTTGTAAAGAAAGAAATTAGTAAATGGCTGGATGCTAGGATCATATACCCCATTTTAGATAGTTCATGGGTGAGCCCATTCAATGTATCCCAAAAAAAGGAGGAATAACAGTGATAGCAAATGAAAAGAATGAACTTATTCCTACAAGAACAGTGACTAGATAGAGGGTATGTATGGATTACAGGAAGCTCAACAAAGTCACACGAAAGGATCACTTCCCACTTCCATTTATAGATCAGATGTTGGACAGACTTGCTGGCAAACAATACTATTGTTTCCTATATGGGTATTAAGGTTACAACCAAATTGCTATAGCCCTAGAGGATTAGGAAAAGACTATATTTACCTGTCCTTATAGAACTTTTGCCTTCAGAAGAATGCCCTTTGGTTTGTGCAATGCTCAGGAACTTTCCAGAGATGTATGATGTCTATTTTTTCAGATATGGTGGAGCAAACATTGGAAGTTTTCATGGATGATTTCTCAGTCTTTGGAGAGACGTATACTGATTGTTTACACAACTTGGAAGTTCTTAAAAGGTGTGAGATGACTAACTTAGTACTCAACTGAGGAAAATGCCACTTCAGGGTGCAAGAAGGCATAGTGTTGGGTCATTAGGTGTCCAAGGGTGGCATAGAGGTAGATAAAATAAAGATAGAAGTGATAGATAAACTGTCACCTCCCACTTCAGTCAAGGGGATTAGAAGTTTTTTAGGACATGCTGGATTTTACAAAAGATTCATAAAATACTTTTCCAAAGTAGCTAAACCATTATGCTCATTGCTAGAACATGACAAGCCTTTTCATTTTGATAAAAATTGTCTTCAAGCTTTTAGAGAATTAAAGAAAGCTTTGATCACTGCACCAGTGGTTATAGCACCAGATTGGACTCTACCATTTGAGCTAATGTGTTATGTCAGTGACCATTCTGTTGGGGCAGTAATGGGGCAGAGGAAGAATAAAGTTTTCCACTCTATATACTATGCTAGCAAAACTCTTACTCAAGCTCATATTAATTACACCACTACAGAGAAAGAGTTGCTAGCAGTAGTATTTGCTTTCGATAAGTTTAGAGTTTACTTAGTGGGTACTAAAGTGATAATTTACACAGATCATGTAGCCATGAAGCACCCAATCTCAAAGAAGGATGCTAAACCGAGATTAATAAGATGGATCTTATTACTTTAGGAGTTTGATTTGGAAATTAAAGATAGAAAGGGCATTGAAAATCAAGTAGCAGACTATCTGTTTGAGCTAGAAGCAGACGCGAGCACATTGACAAAAAAAATATCATTGAAATATTTCATGATAAACAACTGCTAGTAATACAGCAAGCACAGATGCTGCAGCAACCAGAATCTCAATGGTATACAGATTTTGCTAACTACTTAGTAAGTGGATTGCTACCACCTGAGTTGAGGTTTCGGCAAAAAAATCCACTTTAGTAAGTGGATTTTTTTCATGATGTTAGAAGCTACCAGTGGGATGACCCATACTTGTATAAGTTATACTCAGATAAGGTAATACGAAGATGTGTTTTAGAGAAAGAAATTCCTCATATATTGCATTATTGCCATGCTGCAACATATGAAGGACATTTTGGTGGTTATAGAATAGCTGCTAAAGTTCTGCAACCAGGTTATTACTGACCTTCTATTTTTAAGGATGCTTATGAGTTTGCTAAATGTTGTGACAGGTGTCAAAGGACAGAAAATATAGCTCAAAGACATGTAGGGAAAAGATTTCATGGGTCCTTTTCCACCATCATTTGGGAACTTATATTTCATGGTTGCTATGGATTATGTCTCCAAGTGGGCAGAAGCTGCAGCATTACCTATCAATGATACTAGAATAGTAGTGAACTTCTTTCAGAGAAGCATTTTTTTTCCAAGTTTGGCACTCCACGAGCAATTATTAGTGATGAGGGTACTCAATTCTGCAACAAAGTATTTGCTGCAGCTATGGTGAAATATGGAGTCAAGCATAAAATAGCAACAGCATATCACCCACAATCCAATGGCCAGGCAAAAGTGTCCAATAGGGAGATTAAGAAGATCTTAGAAAAAGTGGTGAACCTATCAAGAAATGATTGGTCCTAGCGCTTACATGATTCCCTATGGGCCTACAGAACAACATACAAGACACCACTAGGCATGTCTTCCTACTGAATTGTGTATGGGAAAACTTGCCACTTGCCACTCAAGCTAGAGCACAAAGCATATTGGGCATTTGCCACTTGCCACTCAAGCTAGAGCACAAAGCATATTGGGCATTGAAGCAATTAAACTAGGATATACATGCTACAGCAGAGTAAAGGAAACTTCAACTATGTGAGCTTGATGAATTACAACTATTCTTGTATGAAAATGTAAGAATCTATAAAGAGAGGACAAAATACTAGCATCACAAACACATCCAACACAGGAAATTAATCCCTAGTCAACTAGTTCTGCTCCATAACACGACGTTAAGACTATTTCCGAGAAAGCTGAAATCTAGATGGTCTAGACCTTTCAAGCTGCTCAGAATTTACCCTCATGAGGTTGTTGATCTCTTAGATGAAAAGACAAGCCAGTAATTCAAAGTTAATGGGCACAGAGTTAAGCATTACATGCACTCAGCTACAGATTGTTCAAAGGAGGTCTTACTCCTTAGAGAACCGGCATTATGAGCACTCAAGTAAGGTTAGGCTGAAGGACCTTAAATCAAGCGGTCAATGGGAGGCAACCCATTGCTGAGGCAAACATTTTCGAATGAGATGGATCCTCCACGGTTTTGTCAAAGAATTTTTTTAATTTTTAATTTTCCTTATTTAGGATTGTTTAACTTTTATCTTTTCTTGTTTTGTTCTAAAAAAAATGTCAAGTCACACACTTATTGGAGTTTGATTCAATACTAACAATTAGTGCTGTAATGTTAACAGATTACAGAGGCCAGCTACGTGTCAGCAGCTATTTGAGGAGAGTGTTGTAGCCGTTGCTAGAGCACACAATTGGGTGCTCTAGAAACCAATCTTACCGTTACAGTAATTTAATTACGGAGCCTCCCACTTTACCATTAGAGATAATATGTGCTAGATGGTTGGGTCGATTTGAATAGAGATTGGGGAAGAATATTTCTTAAATTACTGCATAAATTTCTCTTGCCTATTTTTATGAGATATGTTCAATAAATTTAAAAAATTCTTCCCTAATTAATCTCTTTTATCGGATTTATTTTCATTTATTTCCACCTATGTAAGAGTGTCACTGTGCATATTGACCTCTAACACAATTTGCTCTCCCCTTCGCAGTCACAACTACAGTACTTTATAACATTTTCTTCTCGTTTAACTCTTGGGCATATTACCATAGAAATCTTAATGTTGTAGCAATGCCAAGGTATAAAAGGACAGCCAGCCGACTAAAAGATCCCTCAAGATTTCAAAGTTACCATACGGAAGAGCAGTATGAAGAATTTATTGAATCGCGCAAGAATCTAAAAGAAAAAGGGTTTCAGTTCCCACCTTAACCCTCAGGAATTTTGCAATCATTATACAATGCTGCAGCAAAACAAGGGTGACTGGAGTTTTGTAACCACCCTCGAGACCCTATGTTGCCACTGGTGAAAGAAATTTACATCAACTTGGTAAGCCCTGGTCAGTACAATATTTGGGTAAGAAACTCGTTTGTTCCATCAGATTCTCAAGTTATAAATGCTTTCTATAATTTACCCTATGAAGTTAATTGCGAGTATGCTAAATTGCTTGACAAATTAACCCTACAACGATGGAACAAAATTTTCACAACACTTACCGTAAAGGGTGCATCTTGGGCTAATGAAGAAGGGTGTGTGATTAATAGGATAGATTTGACACCCATTGCTAAGGTGTGGGTGAAATTTCTAAAATCCAGACTGATGCCAACCACACACACCACTACTGTTTCACAAGAGAGGTTAGTACTGTTGTATGTTATTGTTAGAGGGTTACCAATAGATGTGGGAAGCATTATAGAAAAATAAATTCGGGACTGTACCGTGAAAAACCACAAAGCAGTTGCCTTACTATTTCCTTCACTCATCACCAGCATCTGTGTGGTATCGGGAGTCTACCTTGATGCAAAAGATAAGCATGTTAAGAATGATGGTGCCCTCATTGCACGTGCCATTGAAAGAATTGCTAGTGAAGTTGCTGGAGCCCCATATGAACCAGCTGCTGTAGCAGGGGCAAGAAAAGTTATTGGGTTAGAGCAGAGAATCCAAGCACTGAGCACCAGCATCACTCAATGTCCTGAAGCTCAGCAGAGGGAAAATTATCGATTTTGGAGCTATTTGCAGCACTTGGAAAACCACCTACACCAATTTGTTGTACATACGAAAAGTACCCACTAAAATTTCCTTGATTCATTGCCCAACAATACAATTTTGGTACCTCCACTACAGAGGCTTAAGTAGAAGTCAGTGAACAAGCTACAGACACAAATGAACCAGAGGAAGAAGCTGCAGCAGAACCGCAAGTAGAGGCTGAAACAGATGTTGATGACAAATCCAGAAGAAGAAGGTGTCAAGTCTGCAACTGACAATTCCCCGATAGAGGAAGAGGAAGAGCCTGAGAAAGAACTCGAGGAACCCCCAGCCACGACCTCTTCCAAGGCCAGAAAAAAGCACATCATATAAGAAGAGGAAGATGAACCAACAGAGGAGTCTCTTATTCCAGTCCTCCTTAGAAAATGCAAAGACAAAGTAATCACCCCTCATGCCTCCGATGATGAAGCCGAGCAAATTGATGCAGAGCTGGAAGCTACAGCAGCCGGGGTTACTTGTACACCCACAGAGACAAAGCATTTGCTTGATATCATTGCCGCAATCACGGTTGAGGGATATGCAGCCGAAGCTTCAGCTCCTTTATAGCAAACTCCCAGCAAACCTATTCTCACTAGTCCTAAAGGACCCAGCAAAAGAAAAGGGGACACTTCTGGAATCGTTGCTGCAGCAAACACACCAGAACAAAAAAGGACCACATATGTTTCATCCAGGTAGGCTGCACCAACTGCAACTCCGCCCACTAGCCCATTACAGAAAAAGAAAGAGACGTTGCCAGTTGCCTCACCGCAAGAATCCCCTAAGGATCGGCTGCGGAGAGCATAAAAAAAGTGCTGAATCACTGCACCTTATTGCAGTAATACCCTAGTAACAGGGGAGTACCCCTACCTGCTAGTTTCTTTTATTTTTTTTGCAAAACTTTTCTTGGATTTAGTTTTAATTTTTTGATTCATTTTGCATATCCTTTTATTGTAAGCATGTTTGGTTTATGTGGTTTTATTTTTTGTGTTTGTGAAGACACAACACCTCTCAAGTTTGGGGGAGTTGTGTTTCTGATTGCATGTGTTTATGCTTATGTTGTGTGTTGTGTGAAGCTCTGTTATCTAATATTCGTGTATGGATTTGAAGACCTAATAAAGATAAATTGAGTGTTATTCAATATTTATGAGAATGCCAAGTAGAGATAGTTATAGATAGAGGTTGAAATTTTGTCCTGACACTTAGACTTTGGTTGAGTTTTATGAGAATGCTGTAGTAAAGCCAAGAAAACCAAAAAGAGTAGAAAACATCTCAAGTTTGGAGGAAATTTTTTGTTGAACCGTGCTTGTATGATAAGCATGCTCGTCCCACATCGGTTGGGATCCTGGCTGTGTGCTAGCTTATAAGTGCTGGGCAGTCCTCACCCTTTGAGAGCTCTTTTGGGGCTGAGTTAGGCTTCGGCCCAAACTGGTATTAGAGCCCAGGTGTTCACCGGGGGATCCTGGCTGTGTGCTAGCTTATATGAGTATTGTGAATGATAAGCATGCTCGTCCCACATCGGTTGGGATCCTGGCTGTGTGCTAGCTTATAAGTGCTGGGCAGTCCTCACCCTTTGAGAGCTCTTTTGGGGCTGAGTTAGGCTTCGGAACTAGGATTAAATATGTAGCCAGGTCTGTTCATGAGCCCCATGTTCAGCCTTCAGTATCTTTGTGATTTATGCTCCCCCACATGTGAATATATTTGTGTTCTACCTCTGAATTATATGCAATGTTTGTGTAATGCTGTATCACCTCTGGAATTTGATCAAAGTGGCACACACACACTTTGGACAGAATGAAACCTAAGTCTAGAATTAAATTGCTAAGGCTATTTTGAGTGATTAAGAGTGTGATATGAGGGTGAAAGAATTCTTGCAAATTTGATGATAAAGCTGAGTTATTTGTTGCATGATTGTGTGATAAAAAAAAACGTGTTAGCATGTGTCATTACTCGAGGACAAGTAATGATTTAAGTTTGGGGGTGTGATAACTCTATGAAATGAGAGTTATTATGGCAATTCTAGACTTAAATCAAGATTACTTAGAGAGTAAATAGTGTTTCTATTGCATTTTTGTTACATTTTGCATAAACATTCATTTTAGTTTAGTCTTAATAAATTTTGCTTGATTTAGAGTAATTCGTGCTCAAATTGTGTGCATAATTGTAGGTGTCCAGAAGCTTATTTTGCATGGAAGGAATGCTGATGCAACATGCTTGCAAAAATGAGGAAGCACGTGGCTACATAAGAATTGAAACAAAATCTGGAATAATATAGTGTTGTAGCCGTTGCTGGAGCAGCCGTTGCTGTAGAAATCCTGGAACAACAACAAAGAAAATTTAGCACAGGATATATGTAGAATCGCAGGATGGACATCTTGAGAGAAGGTCGAGGAGTGGTGGAAACATGGTTGACAGTTTGAACTGTAGAGATGATGGAAATATCTTCAGAATCAGAGGATTTTGCGATGAGGAAAGCAATTTGGGCATCTTGAGCCGACTGTTCTGAAAAATTTGATTCAAGGCTTGTAAAGCACACTGATCTAGTCTAGATGACTGGATGTATTCTTTTGGGATTGGTCTTTTAGTGGAAATCAGAGTTCGGATACTTCTAGTGAAAGAAGTTTTCTGTCTGTATAGATTGTAAGGACTCATGATGGGAAACTGGGACTCACTAATTTGAGTAGATTCTAGAATATAGGAATATTCAACAAGATTCTCAATTTTGGAGACTATGTGTTTAGAACATGATTTGGGAAGAGAGAGAGTAGAAGAAAGAGAGATATGTGATGAAGATGATGAAGGAAATGAAGTTGATGTTGTATTTGTTTCCATGGTTGAGGAGGTCTTCTTCTAGGAGATCAAATAAGATTATTCAACTTACTAATGATACCACATCGGCAAAAAGCTTGGCTCTGATACCAGTGGGTAGTTGTACGCGGCGTTGTTTTACCAGATTGATGCAGAACTTAATCTGCCTTAGGTACAGTTTCAGGAAACAGATTTGACTTAGAACAGATCACGTCCCGTATCCCGCACAATCAAGTTTCCAGCCGATATACACTTATTAATTTAATACCAAATCCGAAATCACAGTTGAAAATAGTTTTTCACGATACCACCCGAAAACTCAGCACTCAGGGCCTTCAAAGAGGGTGAACGTTGTGAGAAAATATCGTCAGTTTATAAAATCGGTTTTGGAGGATAAAAATAGGACCTTTCTGATGCATAGGATCCTTAGGCTTAAGGCAAGTGCAGAGCATACTCAGTGTAGAAAATTTGTAGCATACAAGTGCAGAGCATACACAGTGCAGAGCATACTCAGATATAAAAAGAGCACGCATCATATGAAAAGGGGGCGGTGAATTATCATCGAAGGAATCAAGATGAAAAGAAGGAAAAATCGGAGTTCACGGGAGCACAAGCCTACGCCAATGAAAAAATCAGCAGAACTATTGTGGATTCAATTTTCATCGTTCTTTACCTGTTCCTTTTCTTACTCTTTGATTGAACCGATGTATTTCATGGCTGATACTTTGCTATTTGTTTTTCTTTTTCAAAGTATGAACTAAATTTGATTGTAGTTGAGTGACAAACAATCTCAATGGGTTTTTTACTGTTCTTACGAGTTACTGCAAGATTGCTATAGCATTTTGCTCTAATGGCTTGTATTCTAATCATTATTTCGGTTGACCACCCATAGAAATTATTAGAGTAATACTTGATCTTAATAAGTTTCCTAGATTGAGTTTACTTGAATCTCAAAATGGCCACATTTGAGTTAAGATTTGTGAAGATCTAGGCATAGGAATTCACCTTGTAGGGTAGAGAGAGTGTATGTTCATAATGTCATACCTTAGGTGGAATAACAACTGGTCATTGTTAGGATGCTTAAGGGTATGAGAAGTCTAACAAGCAACAGCTGAGGATGCAAAATAATTCTGTCCAGTGCTGTAAAAATTGTTGTAGCAACTGGTGTTAATTTAAACAAAACAGTCAACCGATGAAGAGAGTTTGATCATTCAGCTACTTCATTCCCATTGAATTCTTTTTACGCAATCCATCTAATTTACTTCATTTCTGCATTTATTTGTTTTACTTTTTTTTACAATTGTTTATTTCGGTAGTAATAAACTTTAACTAGATTCTTTTTGAAATAAAGGAAGTTTGCATTATTGTGATTGCTGTAGCCTTTCTAGTAACATCAGTCCCTATGGAGACGATCTTGAATATTCATCACTTTATTATTTGTTGTATACACTTGCACATTGACATCAATAGCAATTGAGTAAAAAATAACCAACAACAGTGCTAATGCTATATAATATAATATAATATAGTGTGCTAAAGTGGCAAAAAGAGCATCCAAAGGACGAATGAGACTATTATTTCTGCATTTCTAAAGCAAAGTTTTTCTTTGTTTAGAGAAAGATACTTTTCATTTTGCCTTGAAACACATTGTGAAATTCAACTCCATTACCCTAAATTAATACATCATGCCCTAATTAACAAAAATTAATGCATGCACTCTCTTTCTCTTTTGAAACTTACTTAAGTTGCTTCTAAATAGAGAGCTTGCATGCGCTCTCTTTCTCTTTTGAAGCTTACTTAAGTTGCTTCTAAATAGAGAGCCCCCTTCTTTCATTTTCCAAAAATAAATTAATTAGTTAAGCAGAGAATTAAGCTAACTAAGCTACATTATTGGTTGCCAATAAATTCCTCTCACTTTCCTTCTTCTTATTATTTCTTGAGCCTCTGCTTTCATGCATCAATTGTAAATTTTCGAGACTGTTAATGTTCTTCTGACACGATGGATATGTTTCATTTGTTGATTCCTAATTTGTTAATTTTTTTTATTTTTATCATTGTTATTGTGAAGCTATTAGTTTTATTTTGTTATATATTTACTGAGGTGGTTAGTTGAGCTGGCACATGTAGGCTCATTGTTATATAAAAGTTGTTATAACAAACAGCTAATTCTAGAAAGAGGTATATATATATATATATATATATATATATAATACAAGATTTCATCTAGTGTCGTCAGAGTATTCGGTGAGAAAGGGTGTGAGTATTGTACGATGGTTGCATGTGATAAACTTCTGCCATAATTCACCGAACATTTGTCTCAACATGCCTGGATCAGGAAGCTTTTCAATCATTTCAAAAAGGTTGTAGGAAATTTGTGTTGATATCATGTGTCAACACGAGTCAGCTTTGTAGCAGCAAGTAGTGAGATCGTCAGACCATGCACAGTAGTCATTATCAAATTCCCGATCGTCAATTAGCTGAAAAGGTTTGGCAACAAATGCAGTAAAAGAATTAAAGATAAAATGCCAATCACTTCCACTATTAAAGATACCATTCTATGCTAGAATTCTGATAGAGCATTCTTCAGTCCTTGGATCCCAAGTCTGATTGCACTAAGATGCAATCCCTTGAATCCTTCAGTCTAGATGACCTTATAGAACAACAACTAGCCTAATGGGAAGAGAAGCATTTAAAATTTGGTTCTAGTTGGACAACTACATGCCCTTGGTTGTGTCCCACAACCCATGGAATGATAAAAGAATAGGGTTGTTGAACTTGGCTTCAAGCATTTTTACTACTGATCCAGGCATGTTGAGAACAAATGTTCAGTGAATTGTATCTGTAGGCGGAGAGGTGATAAGAGAAAAATAAAAAAATCTTTAGTCCAGAGGTTTGAAATCCAACATAAAGAACTTCTATAGTGCTGTGCAGACGTTCCAAATAAGGTTTGGTCTAGAGAAAAATATTAGTCTTTACATGGCAGTTCATCTGGATAGTTGTGGTGCTTGTTAGTATTCTTCTTCATACCAAGCCATCATTTGTTCGATGTAAGGAAATCTATCCTTGGGTTTCATATTATCAATATTCTAGAAAGTTTTGCCCATGGGAGCACGTGAGATTTGCACTTGTGTTTCCCATTCTTGGCCTTGTTCCACTTGCATGCCCTCTGGTTGTTCTTGTTAAGGCTGTCTTTCTTGAGGGTTTGCTGATGAAGCTACTCCTGAGTGTTGGCTTGTTTCAAATGTAGATGGCTGGGAGAATCTTCTCCTTGTGTCCACATATGTTAGATTAGCTAGGAAATGTGATCTTCCATCATGATTGGTCTTATGGAAGAATGAGAGGATTCAACTATCTAAATATTTAATTTCCCATCCTGCAGCCATAACTAGTCATGGTTATACTGGTGGCATTTCGTAGCTTCTTTAGTGTTTTGGTATTATTACTAGTGGACCTTTCTTCCCAAACATTGGCTGGTTTAGAAGGCTTGTCATTTTTCCAAGAAATTTCTTTTTGTTGTTTTTTATAGTACCCCTGGTAGCATCGCAAAGTCCTCATTCTTTATTCATCATGGTAGTGTCGTTAAGGTGCACCAAATTTAAAACCTTACCACTAATATAAATAATTAGTACAGAGCGAGTAAGGATCGATCCCACAGAGACTATCCTAGTTATATTTATTTATCAACTCTAAAGCAAGATTTAAAATAAAATAATAGTAGTAATAATAGAAATTAATCTAACTAAAGAAAATATCAATTATAAATAAAAAGGGGGTTTATGAATTTTTAACTAAATAGTAAGAAATAAAGAAATTAAAACTACGAACAATAATTAATAAAAACTCTAATTAAAGGAAAAAGAAATAATAATGATGAAAACTTTGGTTAAAGGATCATTCGCCACCACCAAACATGCACATAATATATCAATTCTATCATCAATTTATATTGAAACTATCAACCGTAGACAACAATAAGCTCTGTTAGTCTCAATCTTTCCTTAGTGTGTCGTTAGGCAAAACAAGCTCTTCACCTAATCTTCCTACTACTTTCACTTGCCCTTTTGGCACATTTGCATATAGGAGGATGCCATTTGGATTATGTAATGCACCTGCTACATTTCAACGATCCATGCTGAGCATTTTTTCTGATATGGTTGAACGATTCCTTGAAGTCTTCATGGATGATTTTTCTGTCTTTGGTGACTCGTTTGATCAATGTTTACATTGAAATACTAGTATGCAACCCAAGAGGGGGGGTGAATTGGGTTTCTAAAAAATTATTCAATATATTAAAGAAAATCTTAATGCAATTATAAATCAAATTCAAAGCAATAACAATTAAGATGATCACAATATAAAAAGATAAGGAAAGAGGGATTCAAACACCGAGATTTTCACATGGTTCGGCCAACCTCGCCTACGTCCACGCCTCCAAGCTTTCCGGGCTTGAGGATTCCACTAAGCAAGCCTCCAAGGCTTCAAATGCTTACACTTGACTTCCAAGGTGTCAATGGACCTTTACAACAAGAGATTATCCCCAATCTCTTAACCCAAGTGTATCCCAACACTTACAATCACTCAAAGTAAAAGATTACAAACTGTTTTTCCCTCTCACAATATATAAGATTACACAATGATGCTTAATATGTGAATAGATGAAGCAAGAGTGTGTTCTAAGCTCTATGAAGGTTGTATTCTCGAATATTAGCTCAATGGTCGTGTTGTGATCAACCTTTGTTTGGATTAGAATGAGCTTATTTATAGTTGCAGCTGAAAACTAGCCGTTATAGACTGTCTGCACACTGTCGGATCGCCGTTAACTAGATATCGGATCGCCGTTTGACTGGTCAATATGACCGTTGAGCTGATTTTTCAAATTGTCGGATCGCCGTTTTGTAGATGTCGGATCGCCGTTTATGTCCAGAGGCTATACTTTACTTCTGTTTAATATCGGCGAGCCGTTTATCAAAATTGTCGGATCGCCGTTTTTATCCAGAGGCTACTGGATGATATCGGTGAGCCGCTTCTCGATCATGTCGGTTCGACGTTTATGTAAAGAGACTGCCCTTCAGTTCTGGTTGATATCGGCGAGCCGTTTAGTAACATATCGGTGCGCCGTTTAGGTCCAGAGGCTACTGGTTAATATCGGCGAGCCGTTTATCACACATGTCGGTGTGCCGTTTACATCCAGAGACTAATCTTCATTTCTGCTTGAAATCGGCGAGCCGTTTATTACCAATGTCGGCGAGCCGTTTTCCATAAAAACTGCTGCAGTGAGCTATTTTTGCAAGAAGACTGTTTTGACTCCAAATCTTTACTATTCTTTATGAGGTTTGTTTAAAGATAGAGAAAATCATGTTGAACTCTTAAAAGATTAACTAAAACTTAATCATGTTTGTTATCATCAAAATCAATGAAGAATTATTTAGGTTAACAATCTCCCCCTTTTTGATGATGACAAACTTTTCAAAAACAATACTAGTGTAATTTTGCTCCCCCTAAATATGTGCTCCCCCTAAGTGAAATTTTGAAAGACTTGTTAACTCCTTTTAAAAAATTTAACAGTTAATCTCAAAATTTTAAAACATGACAGATAGATTAAAACTCATTCCAATTACCAATAAACTCATTTCTCTCCCCCTTCATCATCAAAAAGACAGAGGCACGATGAATGACTTATGGTTAGAAAAAAAAAATTTTGGCAGAATCTCCCCTGAAATGTGAGTATATCCTCAATAATACATAGAGTCAAAGCGAAAAGCACTTCCATATAAGTATACCACCATATCAACCAACCGCCATACCAACAGATTCATACTACCAGAATGAGCAAGGTAATCAATATAATACCAAAAAAAACCCAAACATGAATTATCATCATTAATTATCAAGAGCATAATCACAAAACACATAATACTCAGAACACAAATAATATCATACACATGCAGCAAATGAAATGAGAAAATGTCTGTGCGAAAGACAGAGGGGCAGAGAAATCTAAGATGGAGGCTGTGAAGACGAACTGCCTGGGTCATATCCAAAGTAGCCGAGAATGCGACGCTGGCCCGCAATGAGCTCCATCTGCTGATCTGAAATTTGCTCCCGAAAGGTTGCAAAGTCAGATCGAAGCTGCTGCTGCTGCTGCTGGGACAGAGCATCCACTCTGTCGAGAAACTGCTAAAAGCGATCCTCAGGAACAGCCGATGCTGCAGGAGGGACGGCAGTCTCGGTAGGCTCGTCATCATGAGATGCAGCTGCTGCTGGTGCTGCTGGTGCTGCTGCTCGGTGAGGAACACGCGGTCTAGCCCCAAGACGGAAATCAGGCAGCTCATCCTCGGAGTAGACATCATTCAGCATGCGATCATCCTCAGGTGCAATCAGTGTGGCTTCGTTTTTGGAGGACGTGGTCTTTTCCCATTTCCCACGCTTCTTAAAGAATCCGATGGCAGAAATGATTTCTCGTCCGAGTTTACGAGTCTCGAGAAAAACAGGCTCGACGATAGGAACTCGAAAGTGGTTCAAGATTTTAGTAATGATGCTGCCATAAGGAAGAGATCGATTGGAGACTTTAGGAGTGGACAGCATATGACACAGAATAGTGTAGGATAAGCTCACATGGCGTCTACGGATAAGAGAATCTAATAGACCAATATCAAGCCTAGTGACCTCATCAGTGTGACCCTGCCTAGGGGTGACCATGTGTTGGAGAATAATATGAAGTATTCGAATCTGAAAGGGGAGGAGTTGAGACCTAAAGGATAGAGAGCAGATGTCATCGGAAAGATCCTGACGACGACAAATGTTCCGTACACCATCCACATGTCGAAAATCACTAAAATCTAGTTCTTTCCTAGCGGTGTACAGATCTAACCCTCCATAGGCGATTCCTAGAATACTACATAATTCGGGTTCATCAAGTTCAATACGAATTCCTCCTACGAATGTATGAAGCTCGTCACGACTAGTAGAGGAGATTTCTATGTTAGAATAAAAGACTCGAACTAGATTTTCATAAACGGGTTCGTCAATACTTAAAGCTTGCTTCCAATGACTAAGCATTTGAGTAATTGAGTGACCACAAACAGTAATATCCGAGAACTCCGAAATGTTAAGAGAAAAAGAGGGAGTTACAGGTTTACCCATGAACTTCTCACGAAAACGCTGAGCAGAGGTAGCATCGGAAAAATGAAGACTCTCGAAGTCTTGAGGAGGAGACCTGGGTGGACTAGAACGGCGTGGAGCAGTGTGCTTGGTTCGAGCACGCCTTTGTGGTCATTCTGCCATGGATGTGTTGGAAAAAAATTTATGGAAATGAAGTTTGAGGGATGAAATAGTGATTGTGGGTGGAAATGTGATTGGAAAAAGGAAGAGATTTGAGCAAGGAGAGTTCGGCTGATTCTAGGGTTTCAAAAAGGAGAATTTTCAATTTTAGATGAAAGAGAAGGATTTGAATCGGTTAAAAGGTTCTAGAGAAGATTAAAAATGTTTGTAATGCTTCAATTTGATGAATAATGACAAGAAAAGAGATGGATTTGGGAGTAGAGAATTGGTGTAGTCGCGGGCTAAAGAGAGAGAGAGAGAAAGAGAAGCCGAAATGAGGAGGAAGATGAAGGACTGTTCAATTAACGGGTGATAACGGCGAGCCGTTATAAAGAAAACGGCGAGCCGACAGAGTCTAGAGAGACCTCAAATTCATCAAAACAGCGAGCCGTTTATAGAAATAACGGCGAACCGATAGTGTCCAGGGAGTCCACTCAAAATTTTGTATCAGAATGGCGAGCCGATAGATAATTATTAGCGAACCGATAGCTTCCAGAAAACATTCCATTGTTTCTGCCCAAAACGGTTAGCCGTTTATTGAAATAACGGCAATCTGTTTTCTACAACTTATGATTTCGCACATGTATTTTGATATTTGGCTACTTATTAATACATTTCAAGATCATTTTATTGATCCAAAATGATTTGAGTGCCAGTTCAATGCAT
>MKYO02024144.1:97131-138379 GCA_002013955.2 Citrus medica | reverse complement strand
AATTTATTCTCGCCATTTTAATTTAAGTTTTAGCATATTTCAAATCATTTCCACCACAAATCCAATCACCCATTTACAAAATTAATTCTACACACAATTAAAATCCACCTCCTCGTGGGATCGACACTCGTCACCATTGATCTATACTACAATAGATTCGTGCGCTTGCGAGTACATTAAAATTTGCACAACATCTGAGACTATACAAGGCAAAGTCAAAATTGCAACAAGAGCTTATTTGGGCCATATCAATGCCTGAATATGGTTTTGGACCTTACTCTTCGAACCACACAATAGGATCAGGCGGATTGTAGACCATTTAGTTCGAATTTCTATTCAAACCCAATTATAGAAGGAGCTCGTTCTTGTGACACGTGGCTTGGTGAAATTTCCGCCTCAAACACATATCACCCTGCTGAGGACAAAGCCACTCTAAGAAGGAAAGATAATATGAGGCAACACAGTAGTTAACTATAAAAAAGAATAAAAAAATGCAAAACAAATATGACTGTTACCTACATTGTAAAGACTAATAGATTGAAAATCAACTCGAGTAGTAGGAGAGCCTTCTTAGGGAGGAGAACCAACAATGTACTCATTAAACTCCAAGGTATGGCAAAGCCTCTGAAATAATCTAGAACAACAGCTAACAAATCACCAGAGATAATACCCTAACAAGATTGATAAAATCTGCTAAAAAATCTATCACAACTTGCTGCATTGTTAGAATCAATAGAAAACATCACTTGCTAAACCCACTCTATACCAAGATCCATATATGATTCATATCGCCCTCCTCTATCATTAAAGTTGGAATAAAGCCAAAATTAGATTGTTGAAATTAACTCGCACCTCAACCCAAAAAGCCCTGAAAAAACTGAACAACAGAAGCAATAACAACAAAGGGATCAGAAATCCACTAAAAAGAAGCATCCTAAATCACCACATGGGAAAACCAAGTATTAGCACCCCCCCCCCCCCCAAATCCACTAAACATTAGACTACTACTGCTATAAAAATATCCTTACGAATTTAAGCATGCTACCACCAAGCCTTAACCTTTGAAAAAATAACTTAATTTGGCATTGGCATAGGTTATAAGAGTTCAATGCCTTCAGAATCAAAGAATTAAAGAATAGAAAGTCTTCATCTCATGGCTTCATCTTCATCCTCAACTACTCATACTTCTTCATCTTCTCCAGTAACTCTTTCTTCTACTCTTCCTTTACCTAAATCTTGTACTAAGCAAACTGCTAGTAAAATAGAGAATCTTGTTGAGTATTCTTATGTTCCTGAATCTGTTCAAATCAATGAATCTTCTTTCCCTCTCATCAATCCATATCACCTTTATAAAAAACCTTCTTTTACCAGAAGTATTAAGACCTTAATTTCCACCAAACGACCTCATCCTAAAGAATATATCCAGTCATCCCGACTCGATCAGTGCGCTTTGCAAGCTACTATAGCTGAACAATATGTCACTCTTGAGATCCCCTCCAAGTTGATCTCTACATGGAAACGTGAAGGCTATACATATCTTCACCTTGGAGGTGTTCGCCTTATCCTCACTCTTCATAGAAGAAAAGGCTTACCTGTCACAGCCAGGATTGGTTTACTTGACACCAAGTTTAAGCAATATCAACATGCCATCATTGGCACAGTTCTTACCACCCTCCATGCCGTAAGTGCTTTACTTACTTTCACTTCTTAATTCCAATCTTGCCACCACTTTAAAGGTCCAGATCCAACTCCAAGGAGCTGAACAAATAACCTCTGCTAAAATAGCTACCCTTCACCATTAGCTTGTTTATAGGCTGCAAAATCATGCTTTGGATTTGCCTACTCCATAGACTGCAAATTCAGAAGCTCTTATGATTCTTGCAGAATCTGAAGAGATCCCAACCATTATACAAATACCAAGGCAAATTCCTCGACACGAATTGATCAAACTTATGCCTTTAGAATGGTTATCCAATTATGAACAATTTCATCAAAATTCTGAACCCATACAAACTTCTGAAAGTCATTTTTAGAAAAATTCAGATGGAATTGTTCGTCTTACTTTTAAACCACCACCCAGTTCGTCCTCAGAACCACCAAGATTATCTTTTACCTATTCTTCAATGATCACTTCTATCCACACAGAATAAGAAAACCTACCCATTCAAGTCTTTAATGATTAAGGTTTTCCCATATACCCAGCAAAACTCCTTGGACATTTCTTGTGGGATGTCCCAGCCTCAGGCAACTGTGATGCAGGTTGTCCTTGTTGGTAAGATATTGAAGAAGATGATGAAGAACCCAGAAGACGCAAGTGCAAGTCTAAAAAGATTATTTTTCCAGTTTGCTGATACCATGTTGCTCATCCTAAACATCCACCTGAGCCTGATTCTCAAGCACCTTTACCCATCTACAGCAAAGGTCTTGCTTGGATCCAAAAACAGGAACCCGCTTTGTTTAATTGCAGAACACAATCAACCCATGAAACCACTCCTGTTAATTCCGTTCCTAAAATACAGTCATGTATGATGTTTTCCCCATTAACATCCACTCCTATTAATTCCATTCCTAAAATACAGTCATGTATGATGTTTTCCCCATTAACATCTATAGAATGCCAAGCCCAATTTCCACCTTTGGAAAAACAAATTGACTAACAAAAGAGTTTCGTCTCCAAACCATTTGTCCCATCTGCAGTAACTCCTGCTGACCATTTAGAAGAACCTCATTCTTTTGAGGCAGTCTTAAACTGGGAGACTCAAAATGTTGTTGCACAGAACAAAACACTCACTACCTTGCATCATAAGGTACACAACTCAAAAATCCAACCAGGTTGAGAAAAAGGTTTGTACTATCTCAGATAAGTTAAATCAGATTTATCAAAATCTTCATAACAGAGTTACTCAACTTGACTCTGAACTTCGGGCTATGCTTGCTCAACGAGTTTATAGTCCTGATTTGGATAAAAAAGAAGCTGAGATAAGAGCTTTGAAAGCATAAATTGCCAAAATTGATTCAGAAAAGGTCCAGCCTACCCTTTTCACAAGTTCTGCTCCATTACCAGTCATTAATCCTACTTATCATCCTTTCTTACCATCAACTTCTTCCAGAACATATGAACCTTCGAAACTTTTTGGCATGACCCATACCATGTTTCCTCCTACTCCCCGACCTCAATCAAAACCAAAGAAAACACCAAAATCAGTCCCGATTCCAAAACCCATTCCTCAGCAAAATCCTCAGACATCCAGATTTGAACCATCACCCCCTCTATCACCAACTTGTTTTCCTGAATCTACTCAACCACCGCCAATTCAACTTCTATTTCCTTAGAAAAACAACCCACGTACCAATATTCTGCTTATTAAATCTCTCATTCTCCATCTCTAGATTCTTCTACTGAAAATTCCCTTCAACTTCTATTTCCTTAGAAAAACAACCCACGTACCAATATTCTGCTTATCAAATCTCCCATTCTCCATCTCTAGATTCTTCTACTGAAAATTCCCCTTCACAATCAGATTCATCATCCATTGAGTCATCTGATTTGTCTGATTCAGAAACTTCTGATTCAAATCTAGCTGATATTTCCAAACTTCTCATGGCAGAACCTACTGAACAGTCTGGCACCACTGATACTGGCCCAAGAACTGAACCTGTTGATACTGATGACGAAAACTATGAAATTGGTGAAACTGGTGAATTTTCTCAGTCAATTCCACCTCAGCCAAAAGTCTCCAAACCTTCAAATAGACCGTGGTTTACTTTTGATGATATTCCTCCCACGAAGTGGAGAGAAAGACTACAAGAGTTGTCTGCTTGGATTGATCTCCAGATGCTAGCTCCAGATGCAACAACCCAATCTGTTCTACGAGAATTCAATACGCGGTTTACAAGTTCTCTTTGAAATTGGTTTGATAGTCTTGGATAATGTAGACAACTTCAGTTCATCCAAATTTCCTATGTCTCTCAGGCTTTAGCCATTCTCCATAATCAATTTATTGGAGAGCCAAGTGCTGCTTTTGAAGCCGCAAAACGTGATTATCTCAACATGAAATGTTGTTCCCTTAACACAAAAGATCTTCATTACCACTACAAGCGGATGTCTTTGCTTTATTATAAGCTAATGGATTCAATGATGCTACCCTCAGACATGTATTTTTGGCCTCTCTTCCAGAAGAATTACAACCAGAGATCCAGCTTCAGTTAGCTATTCACAAGCTCAACATTGACACATTATCATTGGGGAAATTATTCCAGATTGCTCTAGGATGTCTTAATATATTCTTCCAGGAGCTTATCAAAGACAAAGAACCTTTCAGATCGTCTTGTAAAAAGCCTTACTTGGCTATCAAATGCAAAGATCCAAAAAAGTGTGACTGTGCACTAAAGAAAAAGTCCCATTTCTAGAAATCCAGATTCCCATTTCCATCTAGAAAACGACATCCTAAAAAATTTAGATTTTTTAGAAAGAGACAATCCTCTTCCAGAGATGTTCCTAACAAAAGGAAAAGCAAATGTTTCATTTGCAAAAAGAAAGGTCATTTTGCCAAAGATTGCCCAGTTAAACCTCAGAAATCAATCAAGCTTATCCAACACCTAGAATCCACTATAGATTTTTCCTCAACCACGGACCAAGTTGAACACTTGTTTTCTGAACAAGAAGAGCCATATGATAATACAGTCTTTGCCTTAACAGCAGAATCCATTGATTCAGAAAGTTCTGATTTTGAACCCATCTACACAGTCCAACCTTCCTCCATTTTCATTCATGACCGTACCATACCCATACCTTCTGTCAAAATCCAAATTATCCCTTCCAAATATCATAAACCTATCACAACCATTGGTTTTCTCGACACTGGTGCTCAGTGAAGCATGCTTGATCCTGCTATTCTTCTTACTGAGTATTGGAAAACTCAAGAGGAACACTTCAAAGCAACAGATGGAAAGATCTTTACCACTAAATTAGTTACTAAACATCCTATAAGAATCCAGTTATTTCCTAATTGTGTTGTTTGGATAAAACTAATTGGTTCATCTTTGCCAAACAAAGATCTTCTTGTAGGTTTTGACATCCTACATCAAGCAAAAAATGTCCAGATTACTTCCTCTGGTCTTCGTTACAAATCCATGATTAAACCCTTCACCAACACTCTAAAGATTTATTCTTTAGCCAATTCGCCACCCTCATAGCAGGCCATTGCAGACCAAATCCTCAAATTTTTCCCTGAAAACCATAGTCTTTTTACCCATCCAAACCCGTTGTCGAAAAACCCAAAGTTCTTCATATCCTTACCTTTCAAACTAAATGAAGACATCAATCCAACCAAAGTTATCCATACAGGAATGACCCCACAAGACCTTATCTTGGCCCAACAAGAATGTGCCCAATTGCTAAAACAAGGCCTCATTGAGCCCACAAATTCTCAATGGGCTTGTCAAGCTTTTTATGTTGAAAAAATGTCTGAAATTCTTCGTGGCAAAAAACAATTAGTTAGTGACTATCAGCCACTCAAAATTTCACTCCAAGATCAGAAATTTCCATTATCCAACAGACACACCCTTTTTGTCCACCTAAAAAATGCTCGAGTCTTTTCAAAATTCGACTTGAAGTCCGGTTTTTGGCAACTTGGCATTCACCCCTCTGAACGATATAAAGCTACTTTTTGCATTCCAAATGCCTATTACCAATGGACAATCCTTCCTTTTGGCCTCAAAACTACCCCTTCTATTTTTCAAAAGGCCATGACCACCATCTTTCAACCAATCTTGCACCATGCCCTTATTTACATTGATGATTTGCTACTTTTTTCAGGTACTCATGATAAACATCACAAGTTACTCCAACAGTTTTTCCAAATCATTCAAGAGCATGGAATCATGATCTCTGAAAAGAAAAGCATGATTGCAACAACCTCTGTTGACTTTCTTGGCATGAAAATCCAAGATGGCCATTATCAGCCAAGACCCCACATTGCACAAGTTACTCCACTTTCCCGAAAGTAACTTTACAAAAAAGCAAGTCCAACAATTTCTTGGAATCATCAATTACATCTGTGATTTCCTGCCACATGAAAATCCACACCAACAGAGGTGTGGTGGATGTTTGTGGCAGGTGGCTGAACATTATTGAGCTCCATTAGGTATGACTTGAGAGCAGAGGTAACAGATGTATCATGGATGATGGTATAAGGATGGGGATAAGTTTTCTATTCATAGGCCATATCTTGTGTCCAGAAGTCTCTTGTTCTGGGTGCTGGAAGTAACGTCTATGAACGATGAAGACTGTAGTGAACATGTTTGCTTCTTGTTCTAGCACCTTGTCTAATTCGTGAAAAGTATACAGATTTTTGAGTTGTTTATGCCACCATGTGAGTGGAGAATACCATTCAAGGAGAGTCCACAAAAGGTTTGGGGAGAATTACGGAGTTGTAAGATGGCAGGGAACTGGTTGAACAAGGAAGACCAGTTTTGTAGCATACAAGGTAGTGAGGCACCACATGTACTATAACTCATCGTCGCAGATGGTTAAGGAAGAAAGGGTAAGACCTGTGAGAAACAGGTTTTCCATACAGAGAGAAGGAAAATGATCAGGCTTTTTGTTCTGAACATTGAAGAAATACCGGTAAAGGAATTTCTTTTGCAAAGTCTTGGATCTGGTAGGCTGAATGAAAAGGAATGTTCATGGGGAAAGTTCTCTGGGTGAGAGCTTTGAAAGGAAGTTGACGGTTCATGGCTATAACAAGGATGGTGTGAATGGAGGAAATAAGTGAGGGTTTATTTATAGCTGGACGTGTAAGGAAGTCTAGGATGAGGTTCTGTTTGCCTTTTATGTGTTGGACAGTAAAATCATATTTAGCAAACTAGTTTTTGAGGCTGAGCAGCTGTTTGTTAGGGAGCAACTTATTTTTGAAGTCAAAGATTTGAGGAAAAGAGGAATTGTCCATGTTGATCAGGAATTTATGGCTGATTAGATGAAATTCAAACTTTTTGATTCCATACTTGACCGCCAAAATCTCTTTGTGAAGTTTGGAAATATCAGCTAGATTTGTATCAGAAGTGTCTGAATTAGACAAATCAGATGACTTAATGGATGATGAATCTAATTGTGAAGGGGAATTTTCAATAGAAGAATATAGAAATGGAGAATGGGAAATTTGATGAGCAGAATATTGTTACATGGGTTGCTTTTCTAGGGAAATAGAAGTTTGAATTGGCGATGGTTGAGTAGATTCAGGTAAAGAAGTTGGTGATGGTTCAAATCTGGATGTCTGAGGATTTTGCTGAGGAATGAGTTTTGGAACCGGGACTGATTTTGGTGTTTTCTTTGGTTTTGATTGAGGTCGGGGAGTAGGAGGAAACAGGGTATGGGTCATGCCAAAAAGTTTCGAAGGTTCATATGTTCTAGAAGAAGTTGATGGTAAGAAAGGATGATTAGGATTAATGACTGGTAATGGAGCAGAACTTGTGAAAAGGGTAGGCTGAACCTTTTTTGAATCAATTTTGCTAATTTATGCTTTCAAAGCTCTTATCTCACTTCTTTTTTATCAAAATTAGGACTATAAACTCGTTGAGCAAGCATAGCCTGAAGTTCAGAGTCAAGTTGAGTAACTCTGTTATGAAGATTTTGATAAATCTGATTTAACTTATCTGAGATAGTATCAACCTTTTTCTTAACCTAGTTGGATTTGTGAGTAATGTTGTCTACCTTATGATGCAAGGTAGTGAGTGCTTGGTTCTATGCAACAACATTTTGAGTCTGCCAGTTTAAGACTGCCTTAAAAGAACGAGGTTCTTCTAAATGGCCAACAGGAGTTACTGCAGATAGGACAAATGGTTTGGAGACGAAACTCTTTTGTTGGTCAATTTGTTTTTCCAATTGTGGAAACTGGGCTTGGTATTCTGTAGATGTTGATGGGGAAAACATCATACAGGACTGTATTTTAGGAACATAATTAACAGGAGTAGTTTCATGGGTTGATTGTGTTCTGTAATTGAGCAAAGCGGGTTCATGTTTTCGGATCCAAGCAAGACCTTTGTTGTAGATGGGTAAAGGTGCTTGAGAATTAGGTTCAGGTGGATCTTTAGGATGAGCAGCATGGTATCAGCAAGCTGGAAAAATAATCTTTTTAGACTTGCGCTTGCGTCTTCTGGGTTCGTCATCATCTTCTTCAATATCTTCCCAACAAGGACAATCTGCATCACATTTGTCTGAGGCTAGGACAACCCATAAGAAATGTCCATGTATTTTTTATGGGTATATGGGAAAACCTTGATCATTAAAGGCTTGAATGGGTAGGTTTTCTTGTTCTGTGTGGACAGAAGTGATCATTGAAGAATAGGTAAAAGATAATCTGGGTGGTTCTGAGGACGAACTGGGTAGTGGTTTAAAAGTAAGACGAACAGTTCCATCTGAATTTTTCTAAAAATGACTTTTAGAAGTTTGTATGGGTTCAGAATTTTGATGAAATTGTTCACAATTGGATAACTATTCTAAAGGCATGAGTTTGATCAATTCGTATCGAGGAATTTGTCTTGGTATTTGAATAATGGTTGGGACCTCTTCAGATTCTGCAAGAATCATAAGAGCTTCTAAATTTACAGTCTGTGGAATAGGCAAATCCAAAGCATGATTTTGCAACGTATAAACAAGCTAATGGTGCAGGGTAGCTATTTTAGTTGAGGTTATTTGTTCAGCTCCTTGGAGTTGGATCTGGACCTTTAAAGTGGTGGCAAGATTGGAATCAAGAAGTAAAAGGTAAGTAAAGCACTTCTGGCATGGAGGGTGGTAAGAACTGTGCCAATGATGGCATATTGATATTGCTTAAACTTGGTGTCAAGTAAAGCAATCCTGGTTGTGACAGGTAAGCCTTTTCTTCCATGAAGAGTGAGGATAAGGCGAACACTTCCAAGGTGAAGATGTGTATAGCCTTCACGTTTCCATGTAGAGATCAACTCTGAGGGGATCTCAAGAGTGACATATTGTTCAACTGTAGTAGCTTGCAGAGCACACTGATCGAGTCGGGATGACTGGGTATATTCTTTAGGATGAGGTCGTTTGGTGGAAATTAGGGTCTTAATACTTCTGGTAAAAGAAGGTTTTTTATACAGGTGATATGAATTGATGAGAGGTAAAGAAGATTCATTTTATTTGAACAGATTCAGGAACGTAGGAATACTTAACAAGATTCTCTATTTTACTGGCAGTTTCCTTAGTACAAGATTTAGGTAAAGAAAGAGTAGAAGAAAGAGTTACTGGAGAAGATGAAGAAGTAGGAGTAGCTGAAGATGAAGATGAAGCCATGAGATGAAGACTTTCTATTCTTTAATTCTTTGATTCCGAAGGCATTGAGCTCTATTTTAAGTAGAGCTCTAAATGGACAAGCTATATTAAAAAGCCTGTGTTCCACTACCAAACACCAAAACAGACTAAGACTGCCTTTTTACTACATCAATAAAATATGGGTGCTTGAGCTAGGCATATAAAAATTTAAACTTAGAAGGTTCTTTGACTGAATCCCTGTCACAAGACAACAACAGCCTACCAAGGTGGCTTCAAGTATGCCAATTAGTATAAAGACTCCCGAAAAAGCCAGTATCCTCCAAACCACAATCTACCATTGGTAAAATAAAAGCATCAATAGCACCTTGAGGTTGAGCATGTCCACCAAAAATCTCATATAAAGATTGTACAACATTAAAGTCCCCACCAACAACACAAGGACTATTATGACTACACATAAGAAATAAAACAATTAGCATCCTATAATTCCTCTCACATAGAAATAAAACAATTAGCATCCTATAAATCCTCTCACATAGAAATAAAACAATTGGCATACACATAAGAAATAAAAACAAAATCAATCAAAAAAAATGGCTACCCTTACGATGTAACAATTGACCATATCGTAAACCAACTCCATAGAAAATAGAGAAGACAAAAACAACTAAATCTTCCTAGATTTAATAGACATAGCATGATCCATCCTAAGATGAACTCTAGCGGTCTCAAGCCTGTCAACCTCAAGAAAAGGCTCCAAAATTGAGGAGCGAGAGAATAGTAGACATACAAACGATGCAAACAAAATAACTTTCAAAACCTATGATTAGTAAGGGCCTTAATAATTCCCCAATATTTCATCTAAGCATATTAATCATTGAGGAGCGAGAGAACGGGACACTACCCAGCACCTCTTGTTACAATACTTTCAACTAGTAACTTGATGAAAATTCTAGGAAGAACTGGCTACCCTCTAATTATCAAAACTAGCAATCATTGCATCAAATGAAAATGAGTGTAAACACCCTAAAAATCATATAGAAATTGGTAATCATGATCAGAGTTCCCATCAGAGCCAAAATCTAGATTTGAACGAAAAAATCCAACATGGCTGCCACCACCACCATCCAAGTCAGCTTCTTGGATATCAGTATAATGGGAGTTAAAACCCCCTACAAATGAATTGTATCATCCTTAGCATTTGTGAGCATCAAAATGATTACCATCAAAAGTAGCTTGAGTCTGGTCAACCAAATCAATCTTTGGGACCTACACAATAGGAACAAGAACACCCTAGTATCTAAAAAAACATTGTTAGTAACTATAGGTCTCTATGGCCAAACTTCTCAATAATAACGGGCTACATTAAGCCAAAGCTCTATCCTTGAACTATTGAAGGCTTAAGTACTTAACGCTAGTACCCATATTAAGACCAAAAGTAAAATTATGCCACCTAAGCTGATTGTTAGCAACTTATAGCATATTGAAGGGCACAAGCCATATTGGGATGAACATCAACATTTAAAATGGGCCTTTTCCCCTCATGTTGAACAACTCTATCGTGAGGCTCAACAAGAAGTTTTTGGGACTACTAGAGCCCATGATTGACATAAACAAGCATCAAAAGAATGGCCAAGACGTTTACAAGATAAACAATATATAGTAACTGATTTCTTGAACTGTAGAGAAAACAACTATTGTCTGTTCAGGACCCCATGGTGGTGGTTGCTTTTTTAGCATGCGTGACAATTTGCTGGTGTGGACCGCAACTTTGGGAATAACGTCTCTCAAATAACACTACCAAAGCCACAATGACCATCACCAATCCAAATCCTTGGCAATAAAGACAGCGACATATCAAATTCAATTAAAACTTTAGCAACAATAGAGCAGTAATAGAAAACAAGGCTACTTTGTAATGAATAAAGTAAAGTGATAAATAAAGCAATGAAACTCAAATAGGCAAAACAGAAGACTCCTTATAACAATGATAGGTAATAGGCCATTTAAAACTATGCATAGCTCGACCACTAACATGCCATGACTACATATCCCAATTGTAGGAGTAGTCTTCCTCTAATGGCAACTTAACCAATGGAATAAGGGAGGTTCCATTAGAAAAAATTGTATTCATTTTAATATTTTGATGGGTACAAAAAGAAAAAGGGTGTTGAGAGTACTTTCAAGGGATGCCAATAACTCCACTCTTTTAAATCTAAACTC
This sequence comes from Citrus medica, assembly GCA_002013955.2. Lineage (NCBI taxonomy): Eukaryota > Viridiplantae > Streptophyta > Magnoliopsida > Sapindales > Rutaceae > Citrus > Citrus medica. Next base: position 126,870 of record MKYO02024144.1, on the reverse strand, counting down.
AGAAGTTTGGTTCCCTACCAAGCATTTCTGTTTAAATTTTGAATCTAAATCTAGAAATTTGTATTGATTAATTGGTCAACCATGACTACCTCTCTATCATCGGGTAAAATATTGGAGTACTTGACTAATGCTTCCTCTTCCATGTTTCTCCCAAGACCCACACTCTTTAGAAAATTTTCTTTTCATGGAATATCGATGAAGAAATTGTCTGTAAGAAGCCGAGAAATTAATGATATTTATTTTCTTCCATGTTATCCTCTTTCAGAATGTTAGAGAGAGATAGATTTATTTTTTTTTTTTTAAGAAGGGAGAACTAAGAAAAGAAAGATGAATTTCTCATCATTTAAAAAAAATAAAGGAAAAAAGTTACAGTAGAGCTTGTGTGTGTATTTAGAGATGGCTAATAGGCTTGTCAGCACGTGGTGCAGAATGGGCACGTTTCTGTTTAAATTTTGAATCTAAATCTAGAAATTTGTATTGATTAATTGGTCAACCATGACTACCTCTCTATCATCGGGTAAAATATTGGAGTACTTGACTAATGCTTCCTCTTCCATGTTTCTCCCAAGACCCACACTCTTTAGAAAATTTTCTTTTCATGGAATATCGATGAAGAAATTGTCTGTAAGAAGCCGAGAAATTAATGATATTTATTTTCTTCCATGTTATCCTCTTTCAGAATGTTAGAGAGAGATAGATTTATTTATTTTTTTTAAGAAGGGAGAACTAAGAAAAGAAAGATGAATTTCTCATCATTTAAAAAAAAATAAAGGAAAAAAGTTACAGTAGAGCTTGTGTGTGTATTTAGAGATGGCTAATAGGCTTGTCAGCACGTGGTGCAGAACGGGAACAGCACGTGTTCGCACAGCATGATACAGCACGAGCACATTTTGGTAGGCCACGTGGCATGACACAGCACACACGCGGGCTGAATCGGGCTGAGAATTTTAGGCAGATGGGCCTTAAAAACATAACGTGATTAGAGCTGGACTAAAACGCAACACATAAAAAAGCTTGCAATAAGTGCGTTTCTTTTTTTTTTTTAATGAAAGTAAACTTAAAATTTTATGATTTTAAAAATAACTTGAAATTGAATCTTTTATATTTTTATTAATGTAAGTTTTTTAAATTCATTTAATTCGTAGATTAAAGAAATACTTTAATTGTTTTATGTTTATAATTTATTAGATGATATCATGATTTTTAATAAATAAAATTCTAGATATCATAATTTTATAAAATGTATACATTAATGTTATTATGGAATAAGATTTATGACTTTATGTAAGCTCAAGTTACTCAAGTTAACAATTAAGTTAACCCTTAAGAAAATTTATTATCGTTGTTGTTGTTGTTAAGTATTAAAAAAGAATTTTAATGCCATAGAATCTAACTTAGTATTTAATATTACATTCTCTTACTATTTTTACTTTACTATTATCGAATATGGACTTAAGTTTTGAACTTTTGATTCTACTGAATTTGAGTAAAGGCACATTGACCAAAAAAAAAAAATACAAAAGCTTAAAAATGTACGCCAACAACTTGGCATACATGCATGAAAATATTTTTTTTAAAAAAATACTTGTCGTGCTTTTTCTTGTGCATGATATGTGTTGGCACGACACGCATGGACACAGCTTGCTAGCCTAGGAATAAGGAAAAAAAAGGCATGACACGACACGCATGGGCACGGCTTGCTAGGCCAAGAGTAAAGAAAAAAAAAACATGGAATGACACAACACGAAGCACATGGTGGGCACGCATAGGCCATCCATTGCCAGCCCAACCCGTTGACCATCTCTATGTCTATTTGGTTTGCCTAGAAAGAGAGGTGACAGAGAAGAGCACAAATCCCCGTCTTTTAATTTGTTTCAGGGAATATTTTATAATTCGTTTTACAAAATGCAGAGAATGCCTAAGAGTTGTTTCCTCTTACATGACTAATTTTTGCCATTTGTATTTTGTATTCTGAGTTTGTTTTCATAATATATCTGGCGAACACGTATTTCACCCAAAATTTTAAAACAGAAATGAAAATAGGCTCCACAAAACAATACCGAACAGATGGATAAATAACTCAAAGAATGGTGCCATTGGCACCTCCCTAAAACTCATTTGGAACCCATTTGCACGCTTGTAGCTTTATTCTGAGCTAAAATTACATAAAAGAACAAACTAAATAAAATTAATATCAAATGTTAATTTCTTTTTGTTGCTAATTCTTTAAACCCAATCAATTACTTTATTGAAATTTTTGTTATTTTGCCTTTAATTTATTATCAATTTTTTTAAATAAAATAATTGCCCATTGGTGCAATTTGATAAAAGTTTTTGTTTTCTTTTTTTTTTTTATAAAGATTTGAGAAACTACTTGCACAATTCTTTTTAATTACTTCAAAATTATTTTGGAACTGTAAAAGTAAAAATAAAAATGATTCCAATACACATTAGATACTAAAAATAAAGAATTTATGATGTGTGGGTGTAAAGATATTATATGAAAAACAAACTATATGGATTCGAGTTTAATTGATTTTGTATTTGTAGTTTTATGTAATTTTATCTTGTAAAAGTGCTGCTAGGTTTCATAAGGATCTTGAGGGGGTACTATAGTATCACTCGAACTCGAAACATGACTTTCCACACGGAAGTTTATTGCCCCATGTTGCGGGCTTTTTAGGCTTATGGCGTTTTCTTCTCCACCGGGTAAAGCTAATGGCATTACTAACCCCTCGAAATGTCTTCCTGAACAACTAAAAATTGTCCGTTGAACAGATTATTCGTAGAGTCGTATTTATCAAAATCCACTCTTACAATCAAATTTAGAGAAATATTTAGCATTTTGAATACAATTTTATTAATCCATCTTTATTGAGTATTTTATAGTTATTGTCTAAAATATTATCATTTAATTTTTTTTGTTTTAAACTAATTAATTAATTCATTGTGTAATTTTTCTCCTATTTTACGTGGTGATTTGTCTACAAATTTTAATAATAAGTCTTCATTAAAAAGTCTGTCTATTTCACTCCAATATTTATAAAAATAACTAACATATTCATCAAAATATCTTAAATCACAAATTTTTAATTGTTCTAAATATCTAATGGCTCACAGAAGACTAAGTTGCATTTGCCCACGACTAAACTTGGAAACCTGAGCCCACAATGGAAAATAGTCATGACCCACAGGTAAAATTGCACAAAATAACATAAATATATTCATACATAAAAAATCGTTACAATTATGAGTAGTGATTTTGATTTAGTGGTACGACTGTACGAGTAGTGATTGGTGAGCGACTATCAGGTGGTAGAATTCTACAATGCGAGTAGTGATTAGTGAGCGACTATCAGGTGGTCGAATTCTACACTTTCTTTTTTTTTTTATAAAGATTTGAGAAACTACTTGCACAATTCTTTTTAATTACTTCAAAATTATTTTGGAACTGTAAAAGTAAAAATAAAAATGATTCCAATACACATTAGATACTAAAAATAAAGAATTTATGATGTGTGGGTGTAAAGATATTATATGAAAAACAAACTATATGGATTCGAGTTTAATTGATTTTGTATTTGTAGTTTTATGTAATTTTATCTTGTAAAAGTGCTGCTAGGTTTCATAAGGATCTTGAGGGGGTACTATAGTATCACTCTAACTTGAAACATGACTTTCCACACGGAAGTTTATTGCCCCATGTTGCGGGCTTTTTAGGCTTATGGCGTTTTCTTCTCCACCGGCTAAAGCTAATGGCATTACTAACCCCTCGAAATGTCTTCGTGAACAACTAAAAATTGTTCGTTGAACAGATTATTCGTAGAGTCGTATTTATCAAAATGCACTCTTACAATCAAATTTAGAGAAATATTTAGCATTTTGAATACAATTTATTAATCCATCTTTATTGAGTATTTTATAGTTATTATCTAAAATATTATCATTTAATTTTTTTTGTTTTAAACTAATTAATTAATTCATTGTGTAATTTTTCTCCTATTTTACGTGGTGATTTGTCTACAAATTTTAATAATAAGTCTTCATTAAAAAGTCTGTCTATTTCACTCCAATATTTATAAAAATAACTAACATATTCATCAAAATATCTTAAATCACAAATTTTTAATTGTTCTAAATATCTAATGGCTCACAGAAGACTAAGTTGCATTTGCCCACGACTAAACTTGGAAACCTGAGCCCACAATGGAAAATAGTCATGACCCACAGGTAAAATTGCACAAAATAACATAAATATATTCATACATAAAAAATCGTTACAATTATGAGTAGTGATTTTGATTTAGTGGTACGACTGTACGAGTAGTGATTGGTGAGCGACTATCAGGTGGTAGAATTCTACAATGCGAGTAGTGATTAGTGAGCGACTATCAGGTGGTCGAATTCTACACTTGACGTGTTAGGTATTGTTTTACTTTGGTATGATATACCATTTGAAATACCTACCATAAATCTCAACTAGGTACCTATAGCAAAAAAAATTTCGTTCAACATCTTGAAATTGTTTGTAAGAACTGTTTCTGAAAATAAAAATTAAAAAATAAATAAATAAATATTACATTTCAGACTTTGCAGATGGGAGATGTATACACCATGAAAAATAAAATTAACCTTTGGTGGTATTGCTGAGATGACAAGTGTAAAAAAAGAAAAATTTCTTTGAGAACTCAAAAATCTTTACGGAAAAGAAAAGGGCGTCAGTCTAAATTTGGCTCCTGATCACGCCCCCAACCCACAGATGCTAAGAACCCTTCATCAGACAAAAGTCTCTCATGATCCCCATTATCAACTTGCTGGAGCATACATGAGCTCAGTCTTGCCAACCCATTTGGATGACAATCCTCTAATGGCACGCTGGCCACTCGGTCAAGGGTCATAATACTAACTCTCGACTCTTCAGGTTGCATGTCCTCACGATTGGGATAACAATTCAGGTCGAGGCCTATCTGTGCACTGCTGGACTCAGCCACCTCAGCTTGACTTTTTGTTGGGCTTATTTCGTTATCGGTATGACTTGTAGGCACTGATTCTTGTTTCACTGAACCATTCATTTCTGAGTCACCCATCTGGTCACTGTGGTTCTTCTGGGCCACCTCCACTTCACGTTCTGACTGACGTCTCTTCTTCCGCAGCATGAGGGTTTTAAAACGGCGTTTTACAGTCATGCACACATTGCATGTGCAAGTGGGTTTGTGCTTTCCCTTGCCACTTGGAGGCTGAATGCATACAATGCAAGTGCAGCCAGGGCGATGCCGAGGATGTCTGGTGGTAGTGGCTCCAACTGAAGAACGCTCACCTGAGTCCCCCGCATAGTCTCCTAGAACTGCAGCAGTAGCTAGAGCATCTAAGCCAGAAGGCTCGTTTTGTTGGTCTCGCCTTTGGCTTTCTACTATTTTACGCTTCTTGGATTCTGGACAATATGTTCAAAGAAAGATAAAAGGAAGTATGTGGAAAGTATTCAAGGTTAAACAATGGCTTCCCATGAGACACAGTTACCAGTGTCATTTCATAAGATTACCAGACAATTTGTACTGGAAGTAAAATTTAAGCAGTATGGCCACTAATGAGTACAAACAATCATTTAATGTAGACAAGTCAATGAACTCTGATCCACACGAATTCACACACCTATGAGCATCCAAATGTAGCACGCACTATCCATATCCACCATGACGAACAAATCCCAGGCAGAATACATGCATGCACCACATATTAAGGCATGCTATTAAACTGATTGGACTGTTATAACCAAAGGTTTTACTCACGTGCATCAAGTTTGACTAAAAGCATTATCCATCATCAGAATTTCTATCAGAAATAATGCAATATTACTATAATTTCCAATGCCCTTCTCTGATCCTGTCATGGGTTATAGAATTCTGTCTTTCATATCCAAAGGTTTACTCACTAAGCAGCAAGTTCACAAAAAGAACTATTTATCAAAAGCATTTCTATCAGAGATACTTCTTTATCACTAATTTTTTAAGCTATCCTCTGAGCCAGTCATTGCATATAGAACTTGTGCTGGAATCAAAAAGACAGATGCTTGACTCATACCTCTTCCCACTCTGAGAAGATTCTCCAAGTCCTTCTGAATCATCTCCTCTGCTGCAGAACATGAACACCTAGGAGCACATCATAAACCACAGGAGCATAAATAAGAGACCAACCTCATGAATATTTTAGTATAAAACATTTTGACCAAAAAAAAAAAAAGAAATTACAAAAACATGCTGCACCTGATTGAATCCCAAACATTATCCGAACATGTCCACTTTGGAGGAAGAAGAGCATCTGTAGGCAATTTTCGCCATTTGGAGCAATCATCACACTGAGCCCATTGTTCTTGTTCCCTACACAAAGTGTTGACAATTCAGCACAAGACGAATTATTTAGCATAAAATGGACTGCAAGATGTGCTTTACCAGGAAGGAGAAAAGGACTTAAAAGGAAAGCCTTTTACCATAGTGGCGACATATTGTCCCCTCTAGGAGCCATGCAATTCTTCCTCTTCATATGCAAGGTTCAAGGGAAATGAACAATGAAGGCACATGCAACAGAAAATGAGGACAAACCAAGGATGACCGCATTAGCTCTGAAGTCACAAGTTCTCACCCTCATTGTCCTAACTTTTAATAGTTACATATAAGAAGGGATGATAGAGTCAAGGCAGTTAGGGCCCAATCTACGGCAGATTAAAATTGTAAAAAGCACTACCAGTAGCCATTTGAAAACTCAGACGTTTTAGATAAAGGACCTAGACACAAATATTCTTCAGGCCACATACTCTACCAAAAGTCTCAAACATTTAGATGGCATTCAATGCAAACTTGGATGAAGCATGGTCCCTAAGTCAAAACACTTATGTGATCCAGTGAGAAAATATAAAATAGTTTACTTCCACCCATCAAATTTTTCTTCTACTCCAGATACATAATTGACAAATATAAGCAACATATCATTGAGTCCTTACCCAGATGGCCTAGCAGTGAACACAGTCCTCTTTCCAAAAACTGGGGCCTCCTAATTACAGAAAAAACATTGGTTAGATATTCAGCCATGAAAGAGTGAAATTTGAAATTCAACAACTTGAACATTTTGCATCATGATATCGTACATTATTAGTGATAAACAAACAAAATCAAAGACTGTAATACGTACATCATACTCTTCAAATTCATGATCCTCAATAGTGACAATGTTTGGTCGGGCACTTGGGGATGGTCGAAGCAAGTCTTGTGCTTCTTCCCATGTAAGTCTGAGCTCCATAGCTTCTTCGCTGTGCATCAACAGCCTCTTGCTTTTGGACCCAATATTTCGAGTCCTCTTCTTCTCCATGCCCAGCAAAGATTTCTGTGGTGAATCCTCATTTGTCTTCTGTCCATGGTTCTCACTTTTATGCCAACCATTGTCCCCTTCAGCTAAACTCAAATGTTCTGACAGAGCATCTATGTGAGGGTCCTTGCTTCCTTTCAGCATTTGGGAATGACCAGAATAACCACTTACAGTAGGCAAATTCTCAGTAACACCAGAAAGAGAACTTTCTCCAGGACAGCCATTTGTTATGGCAGATGTTTGAGCATCCTGTTAATATAATATGTGTAACTTATACATGACTTCCTTAAAAGAACACAATCCTTCTAATATTTTAAGAAGACGCACAAAAAAGGTAAAGTACGCTTATGAAGCTTGACCTGCATGTCTCCAGGGATTGGTGCTTTCCGAAACCCCATTACAAGTTTGCCTCCAGGATCTATCCGACTAAATGTTACTGCAATCAAAACGATAAAAGTAAGAGATGGAATATTTGATGCATTATTACTTCCAGTAAGAAAACAATAGAGAGCTAGCAAATTAACAGATAACCACATAAATAAAGTAATCAGCATAGATATTACTTTTATCATCCCTAGTAAGAATAGAATGAATCATACTAGTATCACCAGCTTGTAATTGCATAGATTGTATGCAAGGTGTTACACCCTCTAAAACATACATCCTGCTGTTGTTATTGGGCCAAAATCTGAACTGAAACACCCACTCTTTGCCTTTCACGTCTTGAACCCTCAAAGGAACACCTTCTGATTGAGAAATATGAGGAAAATATGCCTGCATTGGTTTCCAGTTCATACAAATGCAGAGAAAAAAAATGAAATAGAGAAGGGAAAGTGGAAACAAAACAATGAAATGGATTATTCTTTGAAACCTACTTCAGCACACGCTTTAGGGAGAACCAAACGACCAATTCGACCAGCATCACTGGCACTTAGAATCTTCTCAAACAGCGGCACAATAGTGGAATTCAAGCTTTAAGAAATAAAGTTAAGGTAAACACTACGGTTAAAGGAACAAATAAAAGAAATACAAATGCTGTCACTGAAGTAGATATCTAATAGAATAAAGGAACTTTATGATGAAAACAATGACACATAAACGGATACTCTCCAGAAAGTTGTTGGAGCTCTTGGTCAGTAATCCTCGGCCAGTATCGAGGAAGTAAATGATTTTTACCCCGGCCCTCAGCAGGTGGTCTTGCAATCCGAAGTTGAGAAGCAGTACTTTTTTTTGTCTCAGAACTTATGGTAAGGCCAGTTTTGGAGGGTTTGGGCAAAATTGGGCGAGACCTTTGACCTTGTTGAAAGGAAGGATGTGCTTTGCATGGTTCCCTTCCATCTGCAGCCCCATTAGAAAAGGGTGGTACAAAATTTGAACACCCTGCTGGCACTCCCAAACTCATACTCGAAGATGGTTGAGCGAGTGATTCGGGCATATCTCTAACGTCTAACATAGATCTACTACCGTCTGGCTTGGTAAATTTAGATGATCTAGAAGATAGTTTAGTTGGACTAGAAAATCCCATGCCAACTTCAACAAATGGAAGCCTTAGCTCTTCCCTTTTCTCTTGCCCAAGAGATACAATTGTATCTCCCCTCTGAAATGGAGCCAGAAAACTGGGTTCATTAGCCTCCATAATTCTGCACAACTGTGTTAATTTTCCTTCAGCAGTGCCATCACCAACTACCCTATTTTCAAACATAGGAGTTTGCGTGTCATCTGAATCCTTTTTCGTAAGTGCACCAAATCCATTAGGAATTTCATCCCTCTGGATCTGCAAGGAGAAAATTATAGAAGGCAGTATAAAGAACAAGTGCTTACTCACCAAATCACCTAATCTGCCAATTCAAATTCTTCAAAACAACAGTCACGAACCAAAATTAAGCGGAGAAAAGCACCATTAGCTTTTTTCCGGCAATCACATGGTAAGAATTTCAATTTACAAAACAGACTTAACATCAAGGCTTCAAACATAATATTTGCAACTCTACACTTGAATCAGACATCCAGCTTCATGGCTTTGACAAATACACAGATGAAGCATAGCAATAATCAACACAAATCAAGTTATTGCTACTAAAGCCATTGTAACAGCATATGTGACCAACTTGCATTCCCAAATTCATGCATGGGCTAAAACCTTTTAACAGAAGGCAGCACTAACTGATATCATATTGATTAGCTACATTCAAGGGCTACAACCTTTTAACTCATGCAAACCATGACTTAATCAAACTCAACATGGTAATTGAACATTACACAATAACATCCTGCAACATAAACAATCAGAATTCAACTTACCAAATGAAGTCGAGGGCTCATTGCACAGCTCCTACACCCAACTCCCCCATAATCCAAGAGCTCAATGAAAGAATTTGAGGCTCTACATCCACAGTGGAGACGCTGGCACGGTATAACAGATTCAGTTAAAGATGAAAAGTTCAAGACAGAGAAACAACGAATGTAACAAAACTAAGTGGTCTGTTAAATTACCTTGCTGCAGAAATTGCATTCCCTCCAACCAAGTTCCTCTAAATGGAATGTATTACAGAAGATGAAATTCTCATATGCAGATCTAAAGTACATGCAATTCCAAATCGAGGAAGAAACGATAAAAAAATCAATACAATAGAATATAATGAACAAATTAAAAAAAACTACTAAAATGGTAAAAAAATGTTTAAATAATGATTAAAAACAGAAGAAAAAAAAGTCGTGCAATATTTCTTTGTTGAACATAGAGATGTATCTGAATATACAAGTAGAATGTCAATTAGTGAAAGAAACTAATAAAAGACATTGCCTTAACTTGTAAAATTATAAACTTAACGCATTACAGAAACTCAAAAAAGGTCCCACAGAATTTCTAATAAGCCAGATATCTCACATAGCTCAGAAACTAAAAACACAGAGCAGGGTGCATTTGAACTTGCTACTCCTTTCAACTTGCAAAGCATCACATCAATTCAATTACAATGACGTAAAAGACTATTTTAATACATTATTCGTGGCTTGGGACTGGAGTTATATTTGGGAAAATTATAGGGACCGATGGTGATTCTATAAAAATCTTAGAAACAAAAATAAAAATAACAAACTAAGCGGAGTATAATATATCAATAACCAGTAGCGTTGCTAATTATATTTTGCAATTAAACTTTAATATAAAAGAATTGCATTAATGAAGAAAAATTTCAACTTTCGAACCCCCAATTTTAGGAAAAATTCTCAAAAATAAAATTAGATAAAGAGAACAAGTACCCGCAATCGTAGCAGAGATCAGCACAGACACCAGATCGCAAAAGCCAGCCCTTTTTCCATTCATGGGTATTAGCCGTTCTACATTTTGGATTCATGCAAATCCTCGGCCCCATTATTAACGCCAAATTAACACTGTTAGCAACTAAAACCAAAAACAAAAACAAATTAATTAAGTTAAAAAAACCCTAAAACCCCTTTCAAGTTGATCAAGATACCCACATGCAAAAATGTAAAATACCTCGTTTGAATCAACGAACCCAGATCTTCGAAAAGGAAAACAAACCCATTATTGAAATGATAACGCCATGTTCCCAGTTCATATGCTTTATAAAATGAAATAAGCAAAGGAAGTGAGTCAACTAAGGGTAAAAGGTGGTGGGTTTATTATGCTGAGTGAGTTGAAGAAAAAGGAAATAGTAACGGCGCGGTAGTTGTTGTTATGTTATAAGACCAAGAAAGAAAGAGAGATGAGAGAGAGTGCATGCAAAGTAAACAGATGCATAAAATGCATGCACGACACTTGAAGACACACACCGCTTAACAAGTCTTAAGCTCTATCTCTCTTTTGTTTTGTCTTTGTTGGTTTTCTTGGACACTGATACGGTGACCCGGTGGTTTCGTGACTCTTGTGACCTGTCATTGGATTGGCTTTCTATTTGTAATAATAAAATCTTATTTATTGGTATTCATTGATTTTCTCACTACCTAGTGGTTGTATTTCCATGAAACGTGTTGCCATCGAGTGACATGTCAACTTATTCTTGCTTTTTCAAATATTTACAAAGATATTCACTTGTACTACAATATTTAATTTATGTTAATATTTTTTATGAACTGAGTTATTTAATCCTATGCACGGTAAAAAGATCCGACCTAAATTTTGGTTCGATTGACCCAACTTAAATTTTTCAGACTTAAACTTAAATTTAAGAATTTTGCGTTAGGTTCGGGCCTAAATATGAGGGTCTGATTAAAAATCGGGTTAGAGTTTGAGCCCTATTTAGTTGAACCTGACTTGACCCAAAATAAAAAATAAAAATAATTATATTTGTTTATGTAAATTTTAATATTTATAAAACATAATTTTATATTTTTATTTTTATTATTTATATAATTACATTGTTGAGTCCTTAAGTAATTTTTATGTTTATGTAAATTTTAATATACAAGAGAGGTTTTGTCCATTTTTTTTAAATTTAAAATTTCTTAAATATTAAAAAACTTAAAATTATGGAATTTGGGCTTGGATCTCTTTTGGTAAACACATTTTGCACATCCATTTGAAATAAAGTCCAATAACGAACATCAAAAACAGGTAACAAGCTTTTGACAGAGTTAAGTTAAGCAACTGGAGTGAAAGTCTCAAGCTTAAAAATGCGCATTTGATAGAATTTTCAAAAAAAAATTCCTTACTTAAACTATAACAAATGTTTGTTACATATTTTACAATTTTTTAAATTATTCTGAAAATTGGGGTTTTTATTATGTTACAATTTTCTATAACTAAAGCAATGAAATGAATTGACAAAACCGCGCCACTTGAGGTTAAGGGGAAGGACAATTGATTGGGGTACTCACTTTCCAGCCAGTAATGCAATCAATTAGAATTACTAATTAGTTAATATGATTAATGGATATGTTTGACAAAGGGTAAATTTTGAATTACCCCCTTCATGAATTGATTATCTTCATATCATCTCCTTACTTTTGAAACCTAAAATTATCCTAATTTTGTTTCAAAAGATAAGGAAAAATAGGGATAAGTTGATGAAATTTTTTATCTCCTTAACCAAAAAAAAAGTAAATTGAGATTTTTAAAAATAAATGCAGTGATTTAAAAATAATCAATTCATTAGAGGATACTTTGAAATTAACTCTTACAATTATATAATCAAGATATATAGCTCTTATTAATGAATTTATTTAATTTTAAATATTATATAAATTAATTTTAAAATTTTTACTTCATTTAATAATATTTTCTTATAAATAAGTAATAAAAGTATAGTTTTTGAAATAAACAGTTTTTAGTTCAATCACAAATAATCTTATTGATAACCCTGGGGTTAAGAGTGGACACGACATAAAATATGAGTTGGGAAAAAATGAACTCAACCCAAACGAAACTGTGTGCAAGTTGAATTAGGTTGATCTTTTCCCAAAGACCCATTTTTAATTTTCTTTTTCTTTTTTTAGCAATATCTTAACATCTAAAGAAAATTAGAAATTGATTAATTAATTGAAATAACTAAAAACAAAATAGCAATATAATAACATTTATTATACTTCATATTCCATACACTAACATAAAGTTGTAAAGCAAATTCAAAAGTTCCAGGCCTCATTAAACATTAAAGTCTAAATTTTATATTTTAATCTTTTGTATAATAATAATAATAATAATAATAAAATTTTTATTATTATTATTATTATTACTATTATTATATTATTTTTAATAAGTCACCAATAATGAAATACTAAAAAATGTTATTAATTATGTGGGTTGGTAATCTTTCAACTAACTCAACCCATAAATATTATATATTGATAAAAAAAAATTAACAACTTCATCATCACAACCCAAATCACACATGTTTCTACCTACCCCTATATGAGAGAACTTATCTCATGAAGTTGGACCACTTTTGTTTTGCCATATGTATATGTAACCACCACAAAATTTTAATATGTTCTTTTCACTATTGTTTCTAAACCTATATCAATCAACCACCTTGACACTAAGAATTTAAGTAAAATAATTATTCTACCCCAAAATGAATCAAAAGACTATTTTATCCTACAAAATTTTTTAAAATAAAAAACTATAATTACAATAATACCTCTGATTTAAAAAAATAAATAAATATCAAAATTCAAGATGTTAATTTTATAATTATAATTTTTAAATGATAAATTTGTAATATAATTTTTTATTATTCAAATTTGGTTTTGACTATTATTATTTTGGTGATTAATTTAAACAATGAAAATTGTTTGCTATTGTGATTGTATAACAAAATAGACACACACACACACATATTTGAGATGAGTATTACACGTTTTTTAGATCAAAAGGATTAAAAAATCAATAATAATAATAATATTATTAAGTAGTTAAATGGTACTAAGACACCTAATTTTTCACTAATATTTATCAATTAATTAAATGGTAATTATACTTTTTTATTTTAAAAATTTTTTTAGGATAAAATAGTCTTTTGATTCATTTAAGGGTAAAATATTTATTTTATTTAAATTCTTAGTGTCAAAGACTCAAAGTGGTTGATTAATACAAATTTAGAAATAAATATGGTGTAAAAAACATGTCAAAATTTTGTGATGGTTATATGTACATATAACAAAACAGAAGTGGTCCAAAGATAATTTCCCTAAATTATATGATTGGATAAGTAATTCAATGAGAAGTGGGATTACTGAACCAAAACTTAATCCAATGGCCCATCTTATCTTGTCTCCCAAACATGGCCCAGGTGTTAAAATATTTATTAAAAATGAAATATGCTTATGATATTCGTAATGCATTACATGAGTTAAAATTAATTTTGCACAATTGAAATCAACTTCTATTAAAACTATTTTTTTCAAAATTGAAATCTTATATAGTCTAAAGTATCTTACGAGACAATTCTATTGTTATTAACAATGCAAAGGACAAGTTTAAATTAATTTTTATTTTGAAAATCATTTCAATTACAAGAGTATTACACACACATATGAGACAATTTCATCATTATCCAATGAGTACACACAAATTTATTGTTATTAAGACTAGCATATGAACAATTCTTTTACTATGAAAATTAATTTCTATTAGTATTATTTTTGTCATATGTGTAGGGCGCTTGTTTTGTTTAACGTATTTCAGAGAATAATACTATTGTTGTAAGAAAGATGTTGAACAGTAGAAAGTTAGAAAGATTATCTTTAATAAATGTATAAAAATTAATAGTAAGACTTTTAACAATCAATTGGGAATAGGCAAGCGTTGTGAATTTGATATTGTTTTAATAGTAGGTTACCTAGCACTTATCTTCTTTACTTCCATTTCTTTACTAATGCATTTATCAATTGATAATTGGAATAGGCTCTTATCAAAATGAATAAAAAAATCAGAATGGACTTAAATGAGAATCAGAATAAGATGTTTGCTTGAGCCACATGAATCATAATTATAATGGGTTGTATTTTTATTAATGTGTTTACATTGTCTTCAAATCAAAATAGATTGTTATAGGTTACTAAATTACCTTTAGTTAGTTATTGCCATTGTGATTATTATTAGTAATTATTGTTATTTATTTAATAATAATTAGTAACATAAAATAATAATATCAATGATAAACAGTTGAAGGAAAATTATGATAAATAGGCAATTGCTCTTACTGAACTAACTAGGTTGGTAACTGCCATGAATATGAAGTACGAACATTTAGTCTCAAAGATGGGTGAGGCAATAGAGACCTTAGGTTAGGAGTTTGCAGGCTAGCAACAATCAAGTGAGAGTTCTTTTTTTGAAAAAAAAATTTGAGGTTAAACTTCCCTACCTTCGATGGGAAAAATCTGAGCAGGTGGATCTACAAGCGTGAAAGATTTTTCAAATTCAATAATGTGGAGGAGAAAGAGTGGATGAACTTGGCAACAATCCAGTTGGAAGGGAAAGCCTTTCAGTGGTTTTAAGGCTGTGAAATCAGTGTTAGAACGCACTAGAAATCATTCTCGGTTGTTATAATTACGAGGTTCGGACCTAGTCAATTTGATAATCCTATAGCTCAGACAAATCACTACTGTGAGGTAATAACAAGAGCAATCTAAAGTGTTAATAGCGAGGACTACGGGATTAACTGAGAGGTTTTTTGTGGACTGTTTTATCAGCGGCGTAAAAAAGGGTTGGGAAAATATGCTCTTAAAAAGCATATGTGTTTATTTTTTCTGATTAATAAAATTAATGAGGTATTTTATTCAAGTATCTTAATTGCATTAATATTTTGATCAAAGTCCATTTAATCATATTATATGTATTTATGTGATCACCATGTGGATTCACAGAAGACATAAATACAAGTTATCTTATGATTAAATAAATTTAGTCCGCAGTTGATAAATAAAATTGGGCACTTTATTTAGGTATAGACTGTAATTAATTTATTGAATGATTTGTCTTAATCATGAATGAATTTATTGATGTAGTACGACTACATTGAACATGATCACATATGAGATTTAATTAATTTTGTAATAACTGTCAGACTTATTAAATCTCATAGACATTGATTTTACTATAATCTTAATCTTGAGTTAATTATGATTTCATGATTGTAATTGTTATTCTATTTGAGTTACCAATGGGCACGACACATACTTGTGGTCAAGATTACCCGGTATCTTGGTGGGAGCATTTATGAGTATTGGAGTTATGGATTAACAATATAAAACTTGTACAACACATCTCTTGATGAGTTTTCGACACTTGATCATAGAATTCTCTAGCTAGAGTGTGTCAACATATTTAGTATGTTGAAAATGATCATTAGAGAAAACCAGTAACTATCAAGGAATAAGATGTAATTAAATCGATTGGACAGTTAAGATGTCGATTTAATTAACGATGTGGTACAAAGCATTATGCAGTAAAGACATCAATGTGGCTTGAGACGAATTATTATTCGAGCATACAATTATGGAGGTTAGTTCCAATCTTTTAGTGGAGTAGATTTGGAATTAAATAATTGGGCTAGTTTAATTACAAGCCTAATTATTATAGTCACTATTGTATGTTCCCAAATGATCCCCGGGTTAGTTAATTTAATTGACTGCACCACTACTGGATTAATGAGCAAGATAACTAGTTATTTGGGTCAAAAGCCTAAATATATCATTTAGTGGGGGACTCTATTTAATTAGCTTGTGTGTAAGGGGCCTTATATTATTTTACAAGGTGAGTCCCCTATAGTAAAAGCAAGTAACGTGAGTTTTGATTTATTATTTGGAACTTAGGGTTTTCACTAAAGGGAGATATAAAAATGCTTATTTTCTCCAAAGAAAGATAAAGCAGCCACTTTATACAGATCAAAGAAAAAGATTTTTCTCTCTATTGTTGAGAGAAAAATTTTCTCGTTCTAGTTGTTTTGGTAGTGATAAAGGCGCCCACACGTCAAGTGCAGATCAAACCTGAGTCATAACCTGGAAGATCATTGGTGACGGATCGTGATCTAACAAGCGTGGTGGTGACGGATCGTGATCTAGGAGCCTAAATCACTTCAGCGGAAAAAGCCAAATCGGATTTTCAAGATACGATTTCTAGATTACAAATTCTTATATATTGTTTGAGAGCGATCTTAAAAGATTTTATAAAAATTTAAAAAACTGTATTTTTTCCAAACAATTGGTATCAGAGTCATCTCATATTAATATATAAGAATATTATATGAAATCATTCTTGAAATTTATTCAGATATATATCATTTATTTAATATATGAATAAAGCATGTTTTAATTTGTCTTAATTCATGGTTAGATTTTCTGTTGTATGTTTTCTTTGGATCTGTAACAAGAGGGGTGGTTTTTTATCACCATGATTTCCTCTTGATTTATTTTACTGTTATAGAATTTTTGTAAGCCAAAATTGGCCTAGGAAATTTGTAAATCGCTGGAGAATTATCACGCGATGACAGATCAGAGAACGAAGGTTGGAAATTTTAGCGGCAACCAACAGCAAGCAGCACGCGGCCAGCAGCACATGCTGCCAGCAAGCAGTGCACAGCTAGCAGAACATGCTGCCAGCAAGCGCGCGCTGTAAGCCAGCAACGCGCGACCAGTAGCGCCACCAGCAAGCGCGCAAGGACTGGAAGCTTGCGAACGTTTGCGGCTGGCGGAGGGCATCGTTTGGTGGCTTCCCGGAGTGGTGGTGATGGTCAAATTGGCGTCGGAGATGCGTGAACAGTGGCTGCCCTTCGTGGTGATGGCGACTGGGGAGAGAAAAAAGATGGACTTAGGGTTTTAATGGTTTTTATCATTAAGATCCCTATAGTTCCATAGTTTTTCTCTTTGGGCTGATAAGGTTCAATTTTTTGCATTTAAGTCCAAAAATAGTTTTGGGCTTAATGAATCCTAGCTTTAGGCTCAATTTCAATAGGGCTTAATGGATTAAAATGCATAGATAAAATTGAATACATTAAATTTGTTTTTGGTCCAAAAGTTTTATTTTAATAAAAAAAATTTAATTATTTATTTATTTCCTTTCAAAATTAAAATTGGACCAATTATAAAAACTCAATTTCCCCTAATCCATTAACAAAGACAAGTTTATGGAAGATGGACATTGACAAGAAGCCCAATAAAGATTAGGCTTAAGGCTAATGTATTTTTCATTATTAAGAAAGCCATGAATTAAGATTATTTAATTATTTTTTTATATGTTATGTTTTGGATGATAACATGCCATGATAACATGTCATATAAAATAGGTAGTGCACTCTATGCATAATGATACATGTCATTCATTAATTATGAATCTCATTATATTGTTTGTAATTTGCGTATGCTTAATAATATTGGACTTCATCTAGATAATATTATAGGAAGCATGCAATTAACAATATGTATATTTTAAAAAGGAAAAACCAACTTTAAAATATTGAGTGGGAGAGGGAAAATTCAAGATAATTTTCCCACGGGCTCCATTGTTTAAAAGGAAAAACCAATTTTAAAATATTGAGTGGGAGAGGGAAAATTCAAGATAATTTTCCCACGGGCTCCATTGTTAGTTCAATAATAAAATTATATATATACCTCGATTTCATGATACGGTGATGCTCCATTCAGAGGGTATATATATTAGATATTTTATTTGATGAACTTCTTTAAAGATAAAATTGAAATATTTTTTAATCAATTGTTCACCCCAATGGTGACTATTGATATGAAAAATATTTATATTGAAACAATAGTTATACCTCAACTAAAATTTGTTATTAACCTTCAAAACGAAGCTCTGTTAACAAATTTAGGCCCAAAAGGATAACGAGAATTATTTATCATGTCTCTACATGAAAGTAAATAATCCAATGGATAATTGAGTCTAGTAAGTGTAGACATGACTTCCCCAACAGATAGCTTGTCAAAGCGGTACTAGATTATCGTTACAAATAAATTAAAATACATTTATGGTTTTTTTGCATTTTTGTCATTTAGTGTGAATATTATTTCAAATTATTTATGCATGGATGTTTAATTTTTCAGAAAAAGTCTTCCCTGAGCTCACTTACTATTATTCTGAGTCAAAACAAACTAACTGGAGAGAACTATATAGAATGGAAAAGAAATCTATTCATTGTCCTGACTGCTGAAAATTATAAATATATCTTAACCCAGCCATGCCCTCCAGTTCCAGCGGATGATGCTCATAGAAATCAGAGGAGGCTTTATGAGAAATAGCAAAAGGCTAATGAAATGGAAAAATGCTACACTTTAACCTCAATTTCTAATATTCTGTAGACCAAACATCAGAACTTGGAGACTGCCACTGAAATAATGGATAGTCTCGAACAGATGTTCGGGTAGAGTACTCGCTTCGCGAGACAAGCAGCGCTGAAAGGAATTATGAACAGTAAAATGGGGAAGGGCATAAGAGTTCGTGATCATATCCTCAAAATGATGGACTATTTGAATGAGGCTGAGATTCAGGGAGCACAAATCGATGATAACTCAAAGATTGACATGGTGCTAGAATCTCTGCCAGAAACATTCAAGGAGTTTAAGGTCAATTATAACATGAACAAAAGAAACATGACCTTAACTGAATTGATGAACGAACTCCATTCTGCTGAAGAGATCTATCGTGCTGAGAAATCTCTGGGAAGCATAAATATTACTGAAAAAAGTTCATCTTCTGGGCCTAAGCCGAAAGGCAAAGGTAAGAAGAAAGCTGGGAAAAAGAAACCGTCTACCAAGCAAGATGGCAAGCTGAAAGGCAAATGCTTTAAGTGTGGACAGAAAGGTCACTGGAAAAAGGATTGCCCTAAGATTGTGAAATTAGGTACGGGAAATCTTTTTGTAATTGAGGCTTGTTTAGTTCAAAATCCTATTTACACTTGAGTGTTGGATTTAGGAGCAACTAATCATATTTATAATTCACTTTATTAGTTTCAAGAAACTAAGAAAATAAGTGAAGGAAACGTTAAGCTGCAGTTAGGGACAGGACAACTCGTGTCAGTAGTGAAGATTGGATCTGTTTTATTATCTTTTAATAATGAGACTTTAGTTTTGAATAATTGTCTTTATGTTCCAGACATTAAGAGGAATTTAATTTTAGTAGCTTGTTTGTCAAAGCAATGGTATACTGTAAATTTTGGATCCTCTTTTTCTATTTTTCATAATAAGAGACTTATTTATTCTGGTACATTGGAAGATAATTTATATCATTTAAGTCTAATGATCCATTCTATGCATGACACAGTGATCAATAATGATGAGCATACACATTTATCTAAGAAAAGAAATATTTTTTCCAACCAATGTTACCTCTGGCATTTATGCTTCGGTCATATAAACCAAAATAGGATACAGAGAATGATCAAAGATGGGCTCTTGGGTCTATTAGAAAATGAATCATTACCACTCTGTGAATCCTGTTTAGAAGGAAAAATGACCAAAAGGTCATTCTCGGCCAAAGGAGTACGTGCAACAGTACCACTTGAATTGGTACATACAGATGTATGTGGACCAATCAATGTACAAGCTCGAGGAGGTTATGAGTATTTCATCATTTTCACTGATGATTACTCAAGATACGGTTATGTTTATCTGATGTGTCTCAAGTCTGAAGCTCTTGAGAAATTCAAAGAGTATAGGGCCGATACAGAAAAGCAACTAGATAAGAACATAAAGAAACTTATCTAATCGAGGTGGTGAATTTCTCTCAGGAGATTTCAAAGAGTATATGGTTGAAAATGGGATTATATCTCAGTTGACTGCCCCGGGAACACCACAACAAAATGGGGTAGCTGAAAGAAGAAATAGAACTCTTTTGGATATGGTGAGATCTATGCTTAGTTATTCGTCATTACCAATCTCTTTTGGGGGACTAGCACTGAAAACTGCAGTTTACCTCTTGAACTTAGTTTCATCTAAGTCAGTGCCTAAAACCCCAATAGAATTATAGTTAGGTCGCAAACAAAGTTTACGACATGTTCGTATTTGGGGATCACTAGCACATGTGCTGATACCAAAGGCAGACAAAATGGATTCACATTCTGAGGTTTGTATGTTTATGGGGTATCATTTGTTCTGGTACATTGGAAGATAATTTATATCATTTAAGTCCAATGATCTATTCTATGCATGACACAGTGATCAATAATGATGAGCATACACATTTATCTAAGAAAAGAAATATTTTTTCCAACCAATGTTACCTCTGGCATTTACGCTTGGGTCATATAAACCAAAATAGGATACAGAGAATGATCAAAGATGGGCTCTTGTGTCCATTAGAAAATGAATCATTGCCACTCTGTGAATCCTGTTTAGAAGGAAAAATGACCAAAAGGCCATTCTCGGCCAAAGGAGTACGTGCAACAGTACCACTTGAATTGGTACATACAGATGTATGTGGACCAATCAATGTACAAGCTCGAGGAGGTTATGAGTATTTCATCATTTTCACTGATGATTACTCAAGATACGGTTATGTTTATCTGATGTGTCTCAAGTCTGAAGCTCTTGAGAAATTCAAAGAGTATAGGGCCGATACAGAAAAGCAACTAGATAAGAACATAAAGAAACTTATCTGATCGAGGTGGTGAATTTCTCTCAGGAGATTTCAAAGAGTATATGGTTGAAAATGGGATTATATCTCAGTTGACTGCCCCGGGAACACCACAACAAAATGGGGTAGCTGAAAGAAGAAATAGAACTCTTTTGGATATGGTGAGATCTATGCTTAGTTACTCGTCATTACCAATCTCTTTTTGGGGACTAGCACTGGAAACTGCAGTTTACCTCTTGAACTTAGTTCCATCCAAGTCAGTGCCTAAAACCCCAATAGAATTATGGTCAGGTCGCAAACCAAGTTTACGACATGTCCGTATTTGGGGATCACCAGCACATGTGCTGAAACCAAAGGCAGACAAAATGGATTCACGTTCTGAGGTTTGTATGTTTGTGGGGTATCCCAAAGGAACAAGGGGAGGTTTATTTTATAGTCCTCAAGATAGAAAAGTGATCGTGAGCACACATTTCATTTCCCTCGAGGAAGACTATATGAATAACTTCAAGCCTAAGAGTAAGGTTGATGCTCAGCTTGAAGAACTTGAAGAACTGTTAGGTGATCAGGTTGATGCTCAGCTTTCAACGCCTGTTACAGAACAGGAAGAACAACAACAACTAGATGATCAACACAGGATTATCCATGAACAACCATCACTTTTAGAACCTCGTCGTAGTGGGAGGGTAGCTAGGTTACCTGCGAGATACATGCTTTTGGGAAAAACCTATATGGCTATCTCAGATGAACATGTACAAGATCCCACTAGTTACAACGAAACTCTAATAGATAGAGATGTTAAATTTTGGAAAAAGGCCATGAATCAAGAAATGGAATCTATGTATTCCAATAAAGTCTGGGAACTTGTAGAGGCACCAAATGGAGTAAAACCTATAGGATGCAAGTGGATCTTCAAGAGAAAAAGAGGAGTAGACGGAAGGGTGGAAACACTTAAAGCAAGATTAATAGCCAAAGGGTTTACTCAGAAAGAGGGAATCGATTATGAGGAAACATTTTCTCCGGTTGCTATGCTTAAATCCATTAGGATTCTGCTCTCCATTGCTACAATGTTAGATTATGAAATTTGACAAATGGATGTCAAGACTGCCTTTCTTAACGGGCATCTTGAAGAAAAAATCCACATGCAGTAACTAGATGGATTTATACAAAAAGGCCAAGAACACATGGTATGTAAGTTGCAGAGATCCATTTATGGTATGCAAGCATCCCGGTCATAGAACATCAGATTTGATCAAGCAATTAAATTGTTTGGATTCATTCAGAACATTGATGAACCATGTGTGTAAAAGAAAATTCAAGAAAAATATGTAGTCTTCCTAATTCTTTATGTATATGATATTCTCCTAATTGGAAACGATATAGGAGTATTGACTACAATAAAGAGTTGGTTAGCAAAACAATTTGATATGAAAGACTTGGGAGAGGCAAGTTATATTCTTGGTATCAAGTTACTACGAGATCGGAAGAATAAAACTTTAGCCTTGTCTCAAGCGGTCTATATCGATAAGATATTGGTTAGATTTAGCATGGAAAATTCCAAGACTGGTTTATTACCATTCAGACAAGGAATTACATTCTCTAAGGATCAATCACCTAAAACATCTAAAGAGGTAGAGAGAATGAGACGAGTTCCCTATGTAGAAGCTGTGCGAAGTCTCATGTATGCCATGCTTTGCACTAGGCCAGACATCAGTTTTGCGGTAGGGATGGTTAGTAGATATCAATCTAATCCTGGACCTGAACACTAGACTGCGGTCAAGCATATAATGAAGTATCTGAAAAGAACTAAAAATTATATGCTTGTGTATTCTGGTTATGAACTCATTCCAGTGGGTTATACTGATTCCGACTTTATGTCAGATAGGGATTCAGTGGCTATGTGTTTACAATGGGAAGTGGAGCTATTAGTTGGAGGAGTGTGAAAAAATCTTGTATCGCAGACTCCACAACTGAAGCTGAATATGTGGTTACATCCGTAGCTGCAAAAGAAGCTGTATGGCTCCGCAAGTTCCTATAAGAACTTGAGGTGGTGCCTACTGTAACTACACCCCTTAAACTATTTTGCGATAATAGTGGTGCGGTAGCTCAATCTAAGGAACCACAAGAAACAAAAACATATTGAGAGGAAGTATCATCTTATAAGGGATATAGTGCAGAGAGGTGATGTGGAGGTTACTTAGATTGCGTCACAGCAAAACTTGGCAGATCCTTTTACTAAGGCCATATCTGGGAAACCTTTTAACTTGCACTTAGAATCCATGGGCATGCGTGAGATGCCAAATATGCTTTGAGAGCTAGTGGGAGATTGTTGGGAAAATATTCTCTTTAAAAGCATATGTGTTTATTTAATTGTAATAAATATTTTTTCTGATTAATAAAATTAATGAGGTATTTTATTCAAATATCTTAATTGCATTAATATTTTGATCAAAGTCCATTTAATCATATTATATGTATTTATGTGCTCACCATGTGGATTCAGAGAAGATATAAATACAAGTTATCTTATGATTAAATAAATTTAGTTCGCAGTTGATTTTTTTAAGTTGGGCACTTTATTTAGGTATAAACTGTAATTAATTCATTGAATAATTTGTCTTAATCATATATGAATTTATTGATGTAGTACGACTACATTGAACATGATCACATATGAGATTTAATTAACTTTGTAATAACTGTCAGACTTATTAAATCTCATAGACATTGATTTTACTGTAATCTTAATCTTGAGTTAATTATGATTTCATGATTGTAATTGTTATTCCATTTGAGTTACCAATGGGCACGACACATACTTGTGGTCAAGATTACCCGGTATCTTGGTGGGAGCAATTATGAGTATTGGAGTTATGGATTAACAATATAGAATTTGTACAACACATCTCTTGATGGGTTTTCGGCACTTGATCATAGAATTCTCTGGCCAGAGTGTGTCAACATATTTAGTATGTTGAAAATGATCATTAGAGAAAACCGGTAAGTATCAAGGAATAAGATGTAATTAAATCGATTGGACAGTTAAGATGTCGATTTAATTAACGATGTGGTACAAAGGATTATGCAGTAAAGACATCAATGTGGCTTAGGACGAATTATTATTCCAGCATACAATTATGGAGGTTAGTTCCAATCTTTTAGTGGAGTAGATTTGGAATTAAATAATTGAGCTAGTTTAATTACAAGCCTAATTATCATAGCCACTAGTGTATGTTCCCAAATGATCTCCGGGTTAGCTCATTTAATTGATTGCACCACTACTGAATTAATAAGCAAGATAACTAGCAATTTGGGTCAAAAGCCTAAATATATCATTTAGTGGGAGGCTCCATTTAATTAGCTTGTGTGTAAGGGGCCTTATGTTATTTTACAAGGTGGGTCCCCTATAGAAAAAGCAAGTAATGTGAGTTTTGATTAATTATTTGGAGCTTAGGGTTTTCATTAAAGGGAGATATAAAAAGGCTTATTTTCTCTAAAGAAAGATAGAACAGCCACTTTATACAGATCAGAGAAAGATTTTTCTCTCTATTGTTGAGAGAAAAATTTCTCGTGCTAGTTGCTTTGGTAGTCATATAGGCGCGCCCACACGTCAAGTGCAGATCAAACCTGAGTCATAGCCTAGAAGATCATTAGTGACAGTTCGTGATCTAACAAGCGTGATGGTGACGGATCGTGATCTAACAGGCGTGGTGGTGACGGATTGTGATATGGGAGCCTAAATCACTTCAGTGGAAAAAACCAAATCAGATTTTGAAGGTACGATTTCTATATTACAAATTCTTATATATTGTATGAGAGCGATCTTAAAAGGTTTTATAAAAATTTAAAAAATTGTATTTTTCCCTAACAAAAAGTCCATTAAAAAGCAAGTGGTTATGTTTAAGCCAATTACACCTTAGCACTTTTGCAGGGAAGCACAATGAAGGCTGTTATTAAGGAAGCTCAAGCCACTACTAGAAACTTAATCAAGCATGATTTTGCAACGAGGCCAATGTCAAGCAGGACCTTTCCACTATTAACCATATTTCTACTGTAGAGATGAAAGATAAATATGAGAAAAAGCTTTTTTTTTTTTTTGCGATGAGAAGTATGTGCGTAGCCATAAATTTAAAATAAGGCATATTTTCTTGTTGGAAGGAGAGGAATCAGAGGTTATTGACGGAAATGAAGGCAAAAATAATGTAGAAGTAGATGAAAAGCCAATAATTGCATTGCGACATCTCACCAAACTATGATGGTTGAAGGTAACAATAATAAAAAAAAGGTATCATCATATTAATTGATTCAGGAAGCACACAAAACTTCTTGGATCCAAAAGTGGCTAAGAGAACTGGCTGTTTAGTACATGAAACTTCTAATAGTTATAGTAGATAGGATTAAAATTAAGAGCAATGCAATTTGCTATAAACTTAAATGGAATATGCAGAGAAGAAAATTTTAAGTTGGTATGAGGTTATTACCTTTGAGTGAATGTGACATGCTGGTCGGGATATAATGGCTATCTAAATTGGGTCTAGTCCTATGGGATTTCAAGAATTCAAGTATAGAGTTCAAGATTAAAGGTAAACATCATGTGCAACGGTCCAATCAAAATAGTATCAGCTGGTACAATGAACAAGACTTTAAGGCAGAACATTTTCGCTTCAATTACTTAATTATTTTCTATATAGTAATAGAGGGATATGAAGATGGCCTTTCGATTTCACATAGCAAAAAGGCTACACTAATTGATTTGATGTATATCTTGGAGCAATTTGGGGTTATTTTCTCTGAACCAAAAGGATTGCCACCTTTAGGACCCCAAGATCACAAGATTCAAAGTGTACCTGTCAATATGAAACCTTATTACTATCCTATTGATGAGAACCCTCCTAAATCTAGCTAAAAACCCCACAATTAGATTGATAAGAACGCAAGAAAGCCAATATGATTAGAATTTGGATAAAAAATCCAAACCTTTGAGAAGCTTAAGTCTCAAGAAGTAGGTTTGCTAAATACGACGCCACAAAGGTTAGCAATTCCTTTGATAAGTCGAAAGTTCTTTCAAGAACAAGTTGAGAAAATCCTCTCCAATGATATCAAAAATCACGATTGTCAAAAGTCCATCAAAAAAACATAAAAGAGTATTTATATAAGGTGGCTAACCCTAATTTAACTTAAAAATACAAAAAAGACCCTAAAATAAAAAACCCCAAAGCCACATTGGCCCTGGCCTACAGAGCCACTGATTTTAGATTTATGCCCATATGACGTTACTTGGGCATATTACGTTAGATTTATGCCCATAATATATTGTTTCGAAACTCTTGACATAAGGAATGCAGCTACAACCTTAGAATTGTTTTTCCAGCCCTTTTTCTACTTCACGAATCATCCTCTCTGACGCTCGCCACCTCATTAGTTCGAATCAAGTATCAACTAATATGATCAAAATTCGAATAAAAGATCCAAACTCTTGAGAAGTTAAGTTTTAGGAACCCGGATTACTAAATAAGACACCACAAAGGTTAGCAAATCCTTTGATAAGTTGAAAGTTATTTCAATAACATGTCGAGAAAATCCTTTCCAATGATATTAAAACTCAAGATTGTCAAAAGTCCTTATATTAAAAATCCTTTCCACCTCTCTTTTGCCATATATTCATCCAACCACCAAAAAATTCTAACATGTTCTTTGCACCACCTTTCTTTTTAAATTTGTATTAATTACCCATTTTTGTACTAAATAATAATCTTACCCCTAAATAAATTAAAAGACCATTTTTATTTTATAAAAACTTTGAAAATAAAAAATTATAATTATGAAAATACCCCTAAATTTAATAAAAAATTATAATTATAAAAATAATTACAAATTTTGGGATTTATTTTTTATTAAATTTAGGGGTATTTTCAAAATTATAATTTTTTATTAAATTTAGGGGTATTTTCAAAATTATAATTTTTTATTAAATTTAGGGGTATTTTCAAAATTATAATTTTTTATTTTTCAAAGCTTTTATAAAATAAAATGATCTTTTAATTTATTTAGGGGTTAATATGTCATTTTGTTTAAATTATTTAATGGTGTTAGTGCAAAAGTGGCTAATTAATACAAATTTAAAAAGAAAGGTGGTGCAAAGAACATGTTAGAATTTTGTGGTGGTTGGATAGTGCAGTGATAATTTCCTAAGAATATAAAAGAGTGTTTGTATAAGATAGCTAACCTTAATTTAAGTCAAAAACATGAAAAATCCTTAAAATTAAAAACCCAAAGCTGTATGGGCCCTGGCCTGCAGAGCCACTAATTTTAAATGAATTGTAACTTCGGAATATGATATCATATTTGGGCTCACAATATACTGTTTCGAAGGTCTCAACGTAAGGAATGCAATTACAACTTTAGAATTATTTTTCAGCCCTTCTCCTATTTAAAAAATCATCCTCTTTGACGCTCACCACCTTGTTAGCTCAAATGAAGTATACCTAGACTGGTTCCTCCTCTTTCAAGCCCATCAATCTTGATTTGGTATTATTGAAGAGGATTTTCTTAACTTGTTCTTAAAAGAACTTTTGACTTATCAAAGGAGTTGCTAAACTTTATGGCGTTTTATTTAGCAATCCAGGTTCTTGATACTAATTTCCTCTACGCTGTTCTCCTAGGGTTTAGATCTTTGGGATCTCATCAGCATTACGAGGCTAGACATGATGAAGCAAGATATAACGAGGTGGTAAGCATTAGAGATGATATTCTTTAAAGTAGGAGAAGGGCTGGAAAAATAATTCTAAAGATGTAGTTGCATTCCTTACATCGTGAGCTTCGAAACAATATATTATTGGCCCAAATCCAACATCATATGCCCAAGTTACGGTCCATTTAGAATCAGTAGCTTTGCAGGCCAGGGCTCATGCGGCTCTAAGTATTTCATTTGAGGGTTTTTTGGTGTTTTTAAGTTAAATTAGGGTTAGCCACCTTATAAAAGCACTCTTTTATGTTCTTTGAATGGACTTTTGGCAATCTTGAGTTTAGTATCATTGGAGAGGATTTTCTCAACTTGTTCTTGAAAGAACTTTTGACTTATCAAAAGAGTTGCTAACCTTTGTGACGTCTAATTTAGAAATCCGAGCTCTTAAGACTTAACTTCTCAAGGGTTTGGATCCTTTATTCGAATTATGATCGTATTGGCTTTCTTGGGTTCTTATCAATCTAGTTGTGGGTTTTTTCGACTTAGAACTAGAGCGGTTCTCATCAATTGGTATCAGAACTTAGGCACTAAGGTCAGATTCATTTACCTTATTATTTTTCATTCTTGTTTGAGATTTTTTTATTCTTTTTCTAGTATTCTAAAAAAAAAATTATGAACATTGCCGCACGAACAATATTTTAAAGTTTTTCCTTTTATCGAATTTGCATCCTTGTGTTTTATTTTCCTTAAATCTATAAATTTTACGTATTCCTTTCCCTAAATTCATTTAAATTTTAGTTATTTATGGTTTACAAAAAAAAATATTATTTGGGGATCTCCTTTGTTTATTTGTTTTGTTATTCTTGTTTCCTATTTCTTGTTCTTTTGTTTTTTTTTTCATTCTTGTTTCTTGGACTGTGATCGCTAGAAGGATTATACTTTGGTGCTCTCCCTTAATTGAGTCATTAGTTTCTAAAGAACTTGACTGAGAGTGGAAAGGCAAGAGTGTGTGAGCACAGCTTCGTATAAAAGCCTATTTGAGTGTAAACACAAGCGGAGTGACATCTCGAGTGCAAACCCGTGAGGCTTGTCAGGTTTATTATTTTTTCTCTATTTTTTTTGCTAACATATCTTTGTAGTTTACTTCAAATAACTAATATGGATGATAAAAGTGAGGCGTAACCTTACACTGTAGACCTTACTTTAAAGTTGAAAGCAATGCACCATGCATTTGAGAAGATGAATATGAAGTTTGAAGAGATAAGAAGTAGTTGAGGCAACATGGGGATGTCATTGAGAGTATTCAGAAGGAGTAAATGTTGGGGAAAAATTTTTTTTTTAAAATTTTTATAAAACCATTTGAAGATTGCTCTCATATAATATATAAGAATTTGTATTCTAGAAATCGTACCTTGAAAATCCGAGTTGGCTTTTTCCGCTGAAGTGATTTAGGCTCCTAGATCACGATCCGCCACCACCACTCCTGTTAGATCACAATATGTCACCACCACGCTTGTTAGATCACGAACTGTCACCAATGATCTTCCAGGTTATGACTCAGGTTCGATCTGCACTTGACGTGTGGGCGCCTTTATCACTACCAAAGCAACTAGCACGAGAAAATTTTTCTCTCAACAATAGAGAGAAAAATCTT